>OENT01000358.1:110672-127759 GCA_900239685.1 Rotaria macrura | reverse complement strand
ACTTCCTAGTAGCATTTAGTTCATATTAATCATTTCATGAACATGATTTTGGTTAAAACTAAATGGTTTTCATGGCATGATTTACATGTCGAAATTATGCATGATTTTAAAATAACTGAAAGATTATGTCCGTTTCACGATCGAAAATGGCATTTTTTTCATTTTCGACATCATTTCTTCCAGCAAAAAGTTTCATTAAAAAGATGTAATTTACATCATTTTTTGCCATTTTTTTATTCTATGGGAAACCTGAAAGTTGAATTCAATTATTCAACAACTGAATAGTTGCATACCAAATATTAAGATAATGGAATTTTCAATCGTTGAAGTTCACATACTCAGATATGCAGATATTTCATCTTCAAATGTTGTGCATTTGAATATCTGAATACTACACGTGAAATATTGAACAGTTGAAAAATATTTTCAACAATTGAATTCTACTTTAAGGTCTGGTATTTTTTGACGGTCTAAAATGGAGTGGAGGAAAAGGGAAACTGGAAAGTAGTGGAAGGGGCGAAAGCGTACCTCTGTATTTTAGAAATACATAGAAATACGAATGATAGTAACATGCTTTTCGCCATTGGACCAAAGTCATACATTAGAGTAGTGTAATCCAGTTTTAGTCCGTCGATATCAATTCTATTCCACTTGTACTTTATTCTTAGTTCAACGATACTTAATGATTTACTAATTTTCACTATTTTCCAATATATGGAAAGCAACTAATTCTAATTTTATCAATATCTTAATCAATATTAAGTCATGACTTTTTCAAGTTTGTTGTTCATATTACGACACATCAGTTTTCTCACAGTTGAAGATCCCGCATGTATCGAAAACTTTTCTATCTGTTCAGCTACAAGACTTTAAACTGTTCTAACAGTAGGTGCCGTGATAATAATGTCATATTCGTGCATAGGAGTGTGTAATATAAGATCTGTGATAGTTTACGATCAAGAGAATGAACTCGAATCATTTGCAAGATTTCTTGCAACATGTACTATAAATACAGTCAGTAGGTTTTTTCTTGAAGAAAACTGTAATATGAATCAGCACTTCGCTTTGCGTAAGTGAATTATTCAGTACTATCCAATAGTTCATCCAGAAAGAACTTTTCGTTACATCCAGTTCTGTCAAAAAAGAACTCGTTAGCACGATCATTTACTCGATCAACTATGGACCCCTACTAACCCTCAAGGACAGATAGGGAAATCGAACTCATCGAAACAACTGTCAAAATGATAGAAATCTCTCATTTTATCGTGACATTGGACTTTACAAATATGAATCTACACTTCTAGTTCAAGAACGATTTCTGCATGAATCTAATTTTTTTCTCTATGACCCAGGTCCAAGACGTACGGCGGGAACCGGCCGGATCCCGTGTTATTCGGACGAATTCCGGAAGCGGGTTTCCGAAATCGGTTCCGGCTTCCGGATACGACTTACTTCCCAGCAATTCCGGGCACCGGAGTGTATCCACGGATACGGTTCCTGTTTCGTATACTGGATCCGTAGTCGGAAAATACCGTTTCCAAGCCCGGACCACATGCGGTCTAGATCCGACCGTTTCCGGACGGGATACCGATAACGAAGAAAACCACTTTCCCATCCGGAGAGAACACGACTCAGATCTGATCATTTCCGCTAAGCTCCAGAAAACTCATCTGGCCATTTCCCAAACAGCGCTAAATACTCACAATTACTGAGTAAAGTCTCCGAACTTTGAATCCAGCTTTTACTTGTGTTTTAAACAACCCTAAAACAACACCAAAAGATACCCTCGGAACAAATATAATTCTAGTAAAACAACAAACTATTCTCTCCAAACTCGCTTTTGTCACAAAACTGGGAATTTTCAGTCCGAAGACCTAAAAATCAAATTCTTAGACTTTGGCAAACCGAAAACGATATGTGTAAGAACAGCACACATGTTAAACACCAGCGTTTTGAGACTTTCGTGAGTCTTCAATCAAAGTATGTGACGCTACTAAAGTCTCTTAAGGACCTATCATTTCATTTTTTATCAAAAAGTTTCGAATGCAAATTAATTCACTGAAACCAATAACACATTAAGTAACACATCTGAAATTTTTAAGCGACCCCACCAAAATACGGTAAACTATCCAGATCATGGACATCGTCCTTAAATTAAAGGAATTAGAACAAAAATCCCATAAAAGACCTTTAAAGGTCTTTTTTTGTAAAATGATGATTTGGATATCAAGGAATGATATAAATGAGAATTTAATATTCGATGTAATTGTTTTTCAAGCGGAGGCCTGATTTCCAAAGCAGAAATAAGTTGGTCGGAATACAGTGGATTCCGACTCTTTTCCGATGCTTCTTTACCGGATTCTTGTACTTTCCGGTTGGATCCTGGCGGAACTTGTCATAGTTCCGGTATGTTCCTGGCTGATCCGAGGTATTTCCTTGAAATTTCCGGCTTCCGGAAGTCTCCGAAATAGCCAGGTTCCGGGTACGGATAATTCCGGCCGGAATACTGCTTCCATGTTCCGGTGGTTTTTCCGGCCGGAAACGGCCAGAAATACACCGGAACCGGCAGAAAGAAGCCGGAAAACATCCCATTTCCGGCGGGTTCCGGCCGGATCCGCTCTCCGGAACGAACGACCTGGGCTTATGAAAAAATGATTATGTATCTTTAGAAAAATCTTAATATTCCGGGAAATTTGAAGAAGTTTCAAAGCATTATTACGTTTTTCGACCGGAATAACCATAAAGCATTCTGAAACTTCTTCAAATTTCCCGGAATGTTAAGATTTTTCTATAGATACATAATCATTTTTTCATAACTTTGGGCAGTTTTAGGATAACTCAAGGCATCTGTCAGCTTTAGTCTGCAAAATAACAGACGGAAAGAAAAGTTACACTTCAGTATCAAAGAACTGGTTGAAAGCAACAAAGAAATATAGGCCTTTCATAGTCCAATAAAAACTGAGGTTTCCAATACTTTTGACTCTTTACAGCCGGATGTTACCAAAAGGCAACATTTAGCCATTAGGTAGCAAACAAGGTTTATCTTTTATGTGGGCAGATTTCTAGTATTTCGTACTGAGAGAAGTTCAATGGCACGAGAAAAGATTTTTTGCTAGTAGTTCTCTAGCAGTCGGCCATAAAGCGTTAACTATTATTTTTAACGAAGAATGAGAAAAGATTATTTGTTCTTAATCAGTATTAGATCTAAAAAAAATCAGAACATCTAATTTCAAATTTTTCCTTGCAAGCATCGGACTGTTTTTGCTCAACAAGTATGAATTTCAATTAGTTAGATAATCAGTACGCAAAATTGACGTTATTTTTGTTTGAAGAAGTCATTAACACAATATAAAAGAAAAAATTAACGAATTTTCTAATCTCATAGAAATCATTTGATCCAAGCAGACATCTATTGAAAATTCATATGATATTAGAGGATAAGAATATGATCCGTGATCCGTGATCTAGTGTTCAACGATTCAGTCGTCAATTCTAAAACTTCAATGATTTAGCACACTTATGCATTACAAAATACACTCGCTTTGTGTATATTAAATCTAATTTAAATAGCATGCAATTTCCATTTGGTGATAAGAAAAAAATAGATACATTGGGTGAATCTTTTTTTTGCATAAAAGACTCATCGTGATTGAGGTTGCGCACAACGTAACGTGTTTTAAAGAAAGATCAACTATCAGAAAGAATATGACTGTGTGTATGTGGCATTATTGTTCTTTTTCGCATCGCTGAATTTTTTCCAGGAGTTTAGCATAAATCGCTGTTGATAATCTTGGCTTTAATTTTGATAATACAAATTTTTAAACAATTAGATATTCATTATTCTCTCATCGAAGAAACAATTTTACCCACAAGGGATGTTTTCAAAGAAAAGAAGAACTGATGTATGATTTTTGTAGGATTACTCATCTGGTTTCATATCTAAAACTTTGAATGACGCCATAACACTGTTAAGAAAGATATGAATAAGAAAAAATTACATTCTATTTCAAGTGAAATAGAAAATAAAGCTGTTTTACATTAAAAACAATGTTTTTTTGAATCAATGTAAAAAATTACATTTGAATGATTGTTTGGTAAAAGTCCAACTACAGCTGTACCATAAACAACAAGATACAAACTTAAAGATCAAGACTCATTTTAAGACAAAAGAGCACAAGGAATAACCTGTATACAAGATAGTCATTCCCAGGGGCGTACCGACCGGGGGGGGGGGGCGTAAAGCCCCCCCTGCTTTTGAAAATTTTGTGTTTTTGGTACAAAAAAATTGAAAAAAAGCTCTTTTCTGGGGACTTTAGCTGCTGAATTGATATGAATAAAGGCCTTACGCCCCCCCTGCTTTTGAAATATTGAGATGGGGGGTCGTTACGCCCCCCCTGCTCTCGAGACTTCGGTACGCCCCTGGTCATTTCATGTATCGCTACCATGCTAAGACTTCTTAGTGCGACTTATACAACATTAGCGACATCTATATTATTTTTTATTAATACACCCGAAATCCTTTAGCACGTTTCTTAGTTAGCGGTTTTTAATTGAAAATAAATTAGAATCTTAATTTCTAGTGCGTGTGTATATACGAAGTGTAGCTGAGAAACAAATCTATGATACCAAGCTAATTGATTACACCAGACCACAGATCAATGTAAAAAATGGAGTATGGAGTCGAGTTTGGTTCACTTCAGATGACCATTGTCGACGACTCGATAGTATCAGTGTGTTTTTATTATTCGTTGTAATTCTGATAACTATTGACCATTATGGAAGAAATTCACGGAATTATATCTAGATGACTTCAAGATGTCACTACGAGTATTTTCTAATTAATTGACGCTCTTTATCAGCCACGTCCTCTACGTCTTCAACTCATGATATTAAGCAAGACACTGGCTGATAAGAGCAGATAAAAATAGAATGTATATAAACTGAGCAATACAGAATTATTGACTATTGCAGATCTACGTTTTCTTTTGGATTGTAATTGTAATCAAGAATGTCCGAGACAGTTATTGATCGTTCTTACTATTCACCTATGTCCGATGAAATTGCATCATGGAAACGTGATTACACATCTGGACCACTTACAGAAGAGGAATTTCATCAATTTTTCGAAGATGGCTTTGTCATAAAACATGATATACTAAAGCGAGATCAATCAGAATCAGTTATTCATTGTATTGAAAAGTTAGTCGATGAACTGGCACAAGATCTTCATCGAGCGGTTAATATACATATATATATATTTAATCAAATGTTCAATATATTTAAAATAATCATTTCATTGATTAGGGTAAAATTCAACATTTGAAGGAAAACGAAGATTTTCAAAAACGTTTAACATCAATCGATGCACAGTTTCCAGGTGCTGCAGTTCTTCTTCATAAACGTGGTGTTCTACCAGCAGAAATTGCAGAATTATGGTCGAGTGACGTGCTGCTGAGTGTTGCACAACAACTGCTCGGTCCTGATGTTGCCGGACATCCTGTTTGGAACTTACGAACGAAGGTAGAGAAAACTAGTAACTACGAAGATGATTGACAGTGTCTTAGGTACCAAATGAAGAGCAAGTGACTGTTCCTTGGCATCAGGATAATGCTTGTAATATCTTCTATTCAGTATTCATGCTATTAATAATGAGTTTTAGATTTGAATAAAGAATGCTGGAATGTTCTTCAAGTAACAGCTTGGATACCATTACTAGATGCAAATAAAGAAAATGGTTGAATTCATCAGATTGAATGTTTTTTCTTAAATAGCTTTTTTTTCGAAGGATGCTTACAAATTTTGCCCGGTGGTCATCGTTCAGGTCGCACGTGTAAACATAATTGTTGTGCAGGTGGTACATGGTACATCGAATTACCTGTTGAAGAAATGGTAACAAGATTGAATATTCCAGTGAACGAAAAAACTGTAGTTACATGTGAAGTACCGTTCGGATCTGTTCTATTTTTCAATAATTTAATTCCACATAAATCAATGGAAAATTATAGTCCAAACATTCGATGGAGTTTAGACTTGAGATGGTAAGCGTGAAATAAATAGAGAGTAATTATTGAGTCAAATGACTATTGTTGAATAGGTTGAAGCCACATGAGCCTAATGGATTCTACGGTCTGAAGGATAATATACTGATGGCCAAAAGTGACGATGAAAATTTCAAACCGGATTGGAGCGAATGGTCTAAGATTAATAGGACAAAACTTCAAGAAGCTACTGTTGAGAAATCTGTCCAAAATGAAATACCAGAGCTGAAAGAAAGACAAGTGGACGATCCATTCGATACCACAATATCAGGACCATGGATGCATAATTGGCCGATCATACATCATAATAAGCATACAGCAAAGCTAATGGCAAATACTACGAGTTGGCATGGATCATAAAGACAATTATGTTTTCTTCTAGACATTGATTGAATTTTTTTCATAAAATGTACCAAACCAATTAAAAATTGAAGAGCCCATAACATGTGATGAATGCGAATAATTAATGTTGTGTTTTAATTTTTTCAGTCTTCTTTTTATTCCCTTTTCTGAAAGGAAGGATTATACGCTACTTAAATATCTTAAAAGCTTGTTTGCTATTTGCTTGTAGACTCATTAGATTTCAGTATGAGCTAAACAAATAAAAAGTCGACACCCGCTGAAAGTAAAAATTTGATCAAATGTAATCGGGGTCGGAGAAGGGACACCGGGTCTCGACGTTATCAGAATGAATCAGTTTAATAGTGAATTTGGTAGACATAGCTGAGGGTGATGCAATTTAGTTACCGGTATGCAGTGTTCATACCACTTTAACATTGTTTTGCGATCATAAAAACCCAGACAATCCGGTATTTCTGGGACGCCAATACACACACAAGGTATGACACATTCTCACTATGTAGCGTTGCTCGTATGAAGTTCTCCGACAGCAGGGCTTCGGCCAAGTTATGATTCCTCCCTCTGAGCACTTATATAGGCAATGAGACAGCTCTGTTAGAGGTTAAGATATGTATGTGATTACATACATGAGAATGAGATTAAATTTCAAGGAGACATAAAGCTTTGGAGAACGACAAGTCCAAAGGGTATAAGATTAAACACAGGCGAGCAACTAACATCAGATTTATAAATAGTAGTTTATTCTCAGGAGCGTCTCAGGATTCATCCTCCTCCTTCGAAACAAAAGGTTTGTCTCTTATTCTTTAGAGTCATTAGTTGATAAGCCCTGTGATACGTTGAATATCTTGTCTGTTTCGTACTACATATACTAGTAAGTGAGGATTATTTCTAATCTTATAGTACGTAAATGCGATACTTGCATGAAAATAATGAAATAACATGATCATTGATAGGCGTAATCAATAAAAACTGAAAAACGTAACAAAAGCATCTCTTAATACGATTTAATCCAGTGAAAGATATATACAGTCTTTTCAAAGCAGGTTTAAAGCTCAACCTCTGAATGATACTTGAGATCAATTATCATTCAGAGGTGACTTTTCCGAATAAAATTATTTTTACTTAATTCCCGATGAATGACCGTTCTTTCAGAAAAGGGGGAGCTAGTCTGAAGGATGAGCGCTACTTGTAATTAAGAGAGTACCTATGAGACTATCGAGGACCGTCCCATAAATTGAGACACTCCATAAAATTTAGATTTTGGATCAGATGTTTTTATCGTGTTCAGCATCATCTAAAACCTCAAAATCCAACTTTTCACGCATTTTTTTGACCTGGTGAACGTTACCTCAACTTTACTGACAAATGCTTACGATATTACTTGAAAAATAGGATCTAAAATCATCCATATAAAGTTTTGCTTTATTGAACAACCAAAAATTAAGAAAAGTTGTAATGTAATATGCCAAACGATAGAGCATTGAAAGCTGAGCAAAATTACTTATATACATATTAAATTTATATAGACTGATAGATAGTTATTTATGAAATACTGTTCATGACTAGCAATTTTTTGAGTGAAAAGTGGTTAGATATTTTACAGTATATTGATCGCCATTCCGTCTTTTTTGGGACTTCCATGCTGAATTTCATACATGTTGTGCAGTTCTTTCACCTCTAAAAAATAATTAAAAAATAGGTGTTAAAAACAGGTCGACTTTGACCTGAAAAAAGACTTATACTGCATAATTTTTCATAATTTTTGATGGTTTTTCAATACAAGCTAAACATTTTCGTAATTTTTTTTCTTGTAGAATAATCAAGGGTGGAAAAACTGGTTGCCTGATTGCTTTGATTGATTGCAATCAGCTTTTTTTCCCTTGTGAATAATGCTTAAGTAAAACCAGAATGATTTTCGGAATCATCGGGAAAACGGCATCTAATCATGTGTATTAGAGCCGAAACTATTTCCATATCAACGATGATCTGAGGGGTACCACGGAGAAAATTTTCTTTTAAATACAGGTAAGGAGGGGGGGGGCAACGGTCGTTGTTGATGTGGAAATAGTTTCGGCTCTAATAAACAGGATTAGATGCCGTTTTTTCCGATGATTCCGAAAATCATATTGGTTTTACGTTAGCATTATTCCACAAGAAAAAAAATTACGAAAATGTTTAGCTTGTATTGAAAAACCATCAAAAATTATGAAAAATTATGCAGTATAAGTCTTTTTTCAGGTCAAAGTCGACCTGTTTTTAACACCTATATTTTAATCATGTTGTAGAGGGAAAAGAACTGCAGAACATATATGAAATTCAGCGGGCAAGTCATTTTCCCTGAAACACAATAGACGCTGCACTATTTATTTGGACTGATTAAAATGATCACTCCTTGTCTCATATTCGCTCTAAAAACGTTATATTGTTAGCCATTATATTATATAAATGTAGCTTATTCTATTCAGTTTTCAATTATCTATCTTCTTATACATGGAACAAAAAGATTGAATGATTTCCTAACACGAAAGCTGATAAATAGTTTATAGAATATTTTATCTTATTTTTCCACAAAAAGCTGCGATAGTGCCAAGAATTGATATCGACTAAATTTTCATAGGAAAGGTATTAGAACCGAAAATTTTAGGGTTAGAAATTTTAAAAATTGAGGTTTAGAATGAGCATAAAAGAGGCGAAAAAACAATTTATCGAGTGCTTCGATTCCTCGGTACTCCGATGAAAGTTCTCTAAATAATTTATGGAAGAGTTTCTTTTTGTCGCATGGATATTCGGGATAAGCCCAGTGGAAAAATATCAAATAATAGGAGATTCCAGTAGATTATAATCGGATTCTTCTTCACCAAAATCCAAGTCATAATCGATTGAACGTGTCGAAACCAACGATGATTCGATTTTCAATCAAACAATAATCTTAAATATAGGGTAAAATCGGGATTAAAATCATATTAAGTCCAGATCATATGATTCATATCAAACATACATAATTTTAATCAAAATTTTACCGGTTTTTTAACATTATTGCCTGATAAAAATAAAATTATCGTTGGTTCCTAGGAGGAAGGTTACGGTCCACTGTAATTCACCGTAACTTCACCGTAAACGGTCGTTTCTTCGTCGTCATTACACCTTAAACGACCGTATTAGAACCGTATTCCATGGTAAACCAGGTCCATGATTTATGACCGTATTCTCACCGTACTTTAGCCGTATTTGTATTGAATGTCGATCGTATACGGGCGTATTTCCGTTACAATACGGTCGTAAATCATGGACCAGGTTTACGGCCGTATACGCTTCGTATTTGACCGTGAACGGCCGTATGCGTACGGTATGTTTTCCCCTGGGTTTCAACGATTTTAATTGATTATAATTTGGCTTTTGGTGTAGAAAAATCCGATTATAACCTACGCGAACCCTCTATAATCCAATGTGTTTTCAGTGGGAGGTTAAAAATGAAAGTAACTTTTGTTTAATTTTATTGTGTCTAAAGTACAGATTATAATATGCACATAAGCGTACTACCGCCATTCATAATTGGATTATCCATCGACGTATACTCATTTTACTAGACAGAATTTCGAGTATGGTCAAGTTTTTTTTCATACAGATTATTGTTATAAGTCATTTGAAGGTTTCACGTAATGACTGTGTGTATGGGTATAGGAGTTGGTGTTGGTGTTGGTGTATTTTAGGGAGTTTGTCGTTATAGGTATCGTTGTTCGTCAAGTAGGTGAGTGGTCGGTTGGATTTGGTAGCCAATGATTATGCATTTCTAGAAGTCAGTCACACTCATCTACTCACTAAAAAACCACATCCACACCCATTTATCTACTCTAATCGGAGAAAACATGCACAAATATGAAGGATGTTATTTGGTCAGAGTATTTTCGACTCGCACATCGAAGTAAATAAAAATGAACCATTGTAGTCGTCTTTTTAAATACGAAGTTCAGTTTTTTCTCTTGATTCATTATGAAAAGCATTTTTTCGCTGCAAATATTCAATATCTTGCGACGAATGATTTCGATGTGATTGGTATTTTTTCAGCAGTGACCTATTTTTAGTTTCCATCATTATGAAGAAAATTGAAGAGCAACAAAGTTACCAACCCAAATTTGTATCCAAAAACACGTTTTGGAAATAGTGACATGCTATTTTCGAAAGCGCTATTAGACAAAATTTTTGTAAGGGTCATAGAACTATTTGACAGCTTGCCAGATAGTTGATGAGCTAAATTGATCATAAAAGAACAGATTAAAGCAGCTCAACCTATAATCTACAATTCTAGTGAATCGAGAATCGATTCACTGGGCACTAGACGGATAAGACTCACACATGGAAACATATGAAGAAGGGACACATCGGAAGTTTCTACCACAGATCCTGCGATTTCCAAAGTGATAGCTGGTTATGTTCAAGAGATATGAGGAAGGTAGCGGTTGAATAAGTGAAACCGGGTGAACAGATGAAACGAAAGTGAAAATTTTCCAAGAACAATCACTAGAAATGCATGCATACTCAACGCAAAAGATAGGTGTGAAGCTAAACACGAACAGAGATTTTGATTCTGATGGGGCAAGTTGATTTCTCAGCTCCCTAACCGATAGAATACACAGCTGACAATATCGTCTGGAAAGAGCACTTGGATCTCTTTCCGAGGGGTAAAACTTTGAGTGGCATCTTCAGGACCTGACCTCTATTCTAATTTCGTACGTTTTGTGTGTGATATATGATATGTCGTTATTTTCCTTTTGTTTTTTTGTTGTTGTTATAAGTTCTGGTGAAATAAACAGTTAGATAAAATACTGTATAACAGTGAACTCACGTGTCTTTATATTATCCACGCGTTAGTGGAGCAGCATCTTACAGTCATGTAACTACTGGATCCCACGGTTCACAAATGTTAACTATTGAGAAATCAAAGTTACTTATGTGTATAGCCCTTGCCTCCGTCAATTACTTCGGCATTAGAAGTAGCAACTCAAAGTGCGCTTCGTTGAATCTGCTTATAATATGTGCCATAAAAGTAGCACTTTGTCCTTAAAAACGGTCACTTGTTGCCATAAAAATTGCCATCTATTCCATAGAAATGGTCATTATCAACAAGTGTTAACAGAGAGACAGAAAGACACATGTGAATAACTGTTTCTAGGCCGTAGCCTTGAAGTCTAGGGAATGAAGATTTCCATATTAGCTGTATTTAAATTTCGACAAAAAACGCTGTGTGATGACTTCCTTGTTTCTTTTTTTCCTTGATCAATCTCGGAAACTTCACTTGCTTCGTTTCAAAACGATATTGAAATTTTTTCCATATTCAAGATCATTTCTTCCAACAAAAGTTTTCATTAAACAGGTGTAATTTACATCATTTTTTTAAATGTTTTTATGCCATGGGTTGCATGTAGTTGTTAATATGAATGTCATTGTTAAAGTAAGATTTGTATTTACAACGTCATGTTATATTTTAACACAAAGAAAAATAGTGTACCAAGTTTAGACAGTTTTTAATTCTTTCCTGAAACTACCTCTCTTCTTACATTAGGGGCCAAAAGAAAGGCTTCCGAAATGAAATTCATGAAATGATATAAACTTTTTTTAACCTCTATTGTGTGACTAACAAGAACGAAACTTTTAAGCGAAAGGCAAAAAGGCTTTCGTGCCTGAGAAAGTCGACGTTATCTGCGCATTAATTATTCGTCTGTTATTTTTCATCACTTGGTGTCTATACCAAGTGAGTGATTAACTACTACCAAGATATGTAGGATAACTCTGTAGAAAGAAATACGTTCGGTTTAATTTTTCTCAGATAGACGCTTACAATACCAAAGATATACCCCACATTGTTTGTTGATGTCTAGAATGGATAATCTAATTTTTTGTATGCAATAAGAAGATTTTTCAAACGAATATAAAACAAAATAGGTGTCAAATTCAAAATTATTGTTTCCTCACAGGAACCACATTCATTCCATTGGTTTTATATCAACTCTGTTATTATTTTTTTAAATTTTGCTAACGGTAACACCAAGAAAATTGGATGCTCGTTGTTGTGTGCTACTAATGTCATCGCCAGTATTTAGATGACTTGTGTAACCGTTCTTTTTGTCGCGATCATTGTCTATCGTTATGAACGAGTTTCGACTTATGCGCTTACATGGATTCAAATTTAAAATATCATCGGTAGCATTACTCTTGATATTACTTATGACACTATCTGCTTTTGTTTGGTAACCACTATATTCCGAAGTTTGGCTCATACGGCTATTAAAAGATGTTGATACTTTGTTTCTTGGAATTTTAATGACGCGAGTTTTTGTGGATGTCGTAGAAAATAGCTTTTGTCTTAGGTCATGAAGCGGTGGTGACTTCATCCGCTGATCGTTATTAGTAGTGCCCAATGATTTTGTTAATAAGTTTATGGAAAAAGCAGTAGACGAAGCACGTGGAGAGCTAAAACTTTCTCGTACAATTGGTACATCTAGATCAATGTTCTGTATATCATTTGATTTAATTAATATATATTTTCTTCTCCGTGCGGTTTTGAAATTTTTTGAATCTTAATATGATCAAAATGAATAACGCTTTCCTTATCACTCGTTGCTGCTATAATCTTTCTCTGAAGATTACTTGAGATGATGTTATCCTTGAGAGCATCCTGATTGCTTGACTCGTCATATTTGCGATAGTTCTTAAAAGCTTTGCTCTGATCGATTTTCGACAAGTTATCTTCACCAGACAATGCATAGATCTGACCATGTAGGTTCTTGATAGTTTCTGATCGACGATTCCGCTGCAAACTACCATTCCTATACAAATGAAATTAGTCAACGAACAAAAAATCATGAATTAGCTTGCTCTGTAATCCCTGAAAAACTGCATTTAAAAACTTAGCCTTTCTCTTAACAAAAGACAAATGACGATGCCTACCGCATAAAATAGTACAACCAATAACAGCAACAACATAACGCTACAAATAGACTCAATAACGATAAACTGACGATTAATGGTACGTTTGCTGGATTTGAAGATTGCACACGACAGAAAGACACAACAACACATGAAAAAAAGAAGAAATTATGCATAATAAAACTCACTAGAATTCGAAGGCTTGTTATCTGGTAGAGCTCTAAATAGACAAATGATCCCATAAAATATTGATAGTTTTACTTTCTTAGTGTTTTTCATATAATTCTTTAACTTTTACTTGAAATATTTATTTTTGAAATTTAAGAAAAGGAATTGACATATTATGGTCTTCCCCAGGTTGATCAAAACGGACCACCATAGCAGTATCGTAAACGGTCGTTTTTACATCGTATTCCACGGTTAAACGACCGTTTTAAGCCGTATTATGGCGTTTTAACAGTGTCCGCATTACGACCGTGCACGGACACCGTATATACGCGGTAAAACCATCGTAAAGACAGCGTAATACTATCGTTTTCTATAGAACATACGGCCGTAATACTGACCCCGTTAAAACGGGATAATTCGATGCAATAACGGGCCATATTTTCATCGTATACGACCGTTTACGGATCGTTCTGTTCGACCTGGGTCTATTTTTTGTTAACAGTCAGTACTTGTCACTATCGAATTTTAGTAAAGAGCTACTTTAAGGTTATTGACACTTTAATGAAAAATAGGAAAATAGGTTTCTATATATGATATCACAGCAGAATAGTAAGTGATTATAATAAATATTTGTTTATTCATACGATTCGTTGAATATTTTCTTTGAATCGATGCTTTTGGAAGTATTAACAGACTGAAAGTTTCTGAAACTTTTATTTCTTTTTCGGTAATCAGCTTTGTTAGTATACTTACTAATTTATAAGCAAAACACAATGGACGCTTGATTTTCAAGTTCTTTGAAAAGACTAATAGGTTTCCTACAAAATCAACGAGAGATTTCTTAGTCTGTATTCTAAAATATCAACGATCGGTATCGTGTGTCAGCTTGAAAAATGAAATGGAGACTGCAATTTATCATTTATTGAAAAGAAATAATTTACGTACGTTATAGAAGTAGTAGTCGTGTCTGTTGCGGTTGTAATTGTTGTGGTAGTCAATGTTGTTGTTGTCGTTGTAGTTTCTGATGTTGTGCTTGTTGCTGTTACAGACGTTGTGCTCGTCGTTGTTGTCAAAGTAGTTGTAGTTTCTGATGCTGTACTCGCTGTTGTACTCGTTGTTGTTGTGTCCGACGTTGTGCTTCTTGCAGTTGTTGTTGTCGTTTCCGATGCCGTACTTGTCGTTGTGCTGGTAGTTGTTGATGTGATTGTTGTTGTGACTGTTGTCGAAGTTGTTGTTGTAGTTGTAGTTGTTACACAAGGTTTCGATGACATTACGGTAAACATAACACAATATGGATCAGATTGCACCTTCTCGCTGTAATCGAATACAAGTGCGTCAAAAGTTAGCTATTAATAAAAGCCAGGAACATACCTAGTGTAAGCAACTGCGCAGTACTGCTGTGATCCGATTTGATTTCCCAGAGGTGTCCAAGATAAAGTAACATAAGATAGCGATGAATTGGTCGTTGAATTTACTAGACTACTAACTTGCATACCAGTAATATCTACTGTTGGCAGTATGTCAGTGATGATTACTTTCGTTCTATTACAAAAATTCATTGCATACAGAGTAAAATTTACGGATACATTCACTTGAACTTCCAAACAGCCGGTTAGAGGAAGAACTTGTGGTAGCTGTGTACAGTTTGGTGTAGACAAAACATAAATCAAGAGTTGTATGGGCACTGAGCTCATTGGTTGAGTACTTGCTGTGTTGATAAAATCTTCAATCTAAGGAAAATGTCATAAAAACCGTCTAGTACACAATGAGAATAATTTGCCGAGAATATTCAATATTTTTCATCGAAATTGATTGGTTTTTAGTTGACTACAAATAGAAAATGCTCCTTTTCTCGTTATACTCCATTGACTTCAAGATAGGAAAGATTTTAATCACTTCTTATGTATCAATTGTGCAGCAATCAAAACCAAATAACAAAAAGGGTAACAATCCAAACCGTATTTTGTTGGAAAAAAGTTTTTACAGATTAAATAGTACGTATCCGAGATGTAGACATGACTATTCATTTCGATTACACTTCTTCATCTACCGGTGAGTCTCGTATGAGTTGAAGCTTTACTAGATTATTGGATCAATAGGTTTGGTTATTTTACAATTTAACGCTTTCCGAATTTCGTTTCTCTTTTTATCTACATCCTGTTGGCTGCAGCCCAGTAAGCACAATTATAACCCTCAATTTTTTCTTCGTGAACTGTTTTCACTCTTTAGTTTTATGTATATTTACTATTCTTCATATTTCTTAATGACTTCACTAACTTTTTTGCTGTCATTATCTGTCCCGTTCTTTACTGTTTAGATTTTTCTCATAATATTTTCTCTGCAGATTTGGGCTCTTGTCATCTATTTACTTGCTTTGAAGGATGTTCACGGTTAAAACCACTTTGTATTTCTAGGTAAGAGTATTGTTTTCAATACACAGAACCACAAATGTATAGTCACATAAGTGAAAATCATGTTTATCGAGTGATATGCAATTATAGTAGTCACTTGCATGCAAAAGTAATGAGAAAGGTGGATATGTAATATGGTTCTTTAACAAGTTTCTCTCTCCTCTATTGTGATTCTAACCGGAATCGAAGTGTTATATGTTACATAAAGGTTGTATTCAGAGGTGCATATACCTAGTCATTTATTACCTTTGAGTTTGTTTAAAGTTTTTCAATTTCTATGAAGAGTGTCTTAGCCTTCTCTGTTGCAATATACTCTGTCTTTGGTATTTGCGAGTGAAAAAAAATCATCTATAGTGTTATGCCTCGTCAGTAGTACTAGTTATAAATGTTTCCTTGTCATCGTACTCATTGTAAGACGTTTACCTGTAGAGTAATAGCATACCAGATACCAGATGTTGCTGCCGTAAATGTTATAGTGCAGTTAGACAAATTCACCAAACTATTTGTATTCGCTAAACTATTAACAGAACCACATTCATTGACCCCATTAGAGCTATTAAAAGAAAACAAAGTTATCAGATACATGTCGATTCTATTTTTGAGCTTGTTAGCTCTACATATGTATAGAACGAAAGAGACAAGCAGTGTCACTGATTTTATGTGACAGAACGATTAAAAAGTGACCTTTGCGGAAATCGAACCCGTACCTCCTGCTATCCGAGCAGTTGTCCTAGCCAATTAGACTAGAAGGGGCATCTTAATCATAGTTTAGCGTTAGTGTAGTTCAACAATGACGCTAACACCTCCCCTTTGCACAAGGATAGTTACAATTCGGGTCGTAAACGCCCGACAGCTTACTATATATAGGAGTATTGTTACTGCTTGCCCAACTTCTCCACCAAAAATGTTAGCTTTCTCTTTTTTTCGAATCTTCGATCCGCTAAATGTTAATAAGCTCGAAGAAATCAATAGAACAATAGGATCTGTCTTAGCTAGATTTGTGGTTAGTAATCCTACTTTGGCTCGTAGATTGCATATGATGTCTTTTTAGAGTTTCTGCAGAAACTCAATTAAATACCGATGATGGGGGATACAGTAGATGCAGGAGGTATAGGATATATATGGGACATAGGGGTAGAGGTATTGTAGGCTGCAGGACATCTGATACTGCAGATGGTGGGGGTGG
>OENT01000358.1:0-110661 GCA_900239685.1 Rotaria macrura | reverse complement strand
CATCTGTAGTATCAGATATCCCACAGCCTACAATACCTCTGCCCCCATGTCCCATATATGTCCTATACCTCCTACATCTACTAAATCTCCCCAGTCGGTATTTAATTGAGTTTCTGTAGAAATTCAAATGGAACAT
Organism: Rotaria macrura; assembly: GCA_900239685.1. Classification (NCBI taxonomy): domain Eukaryota; kingdom Metazoa; phylum Rotifera; class Eurotatoria; order Philodinida; family Philodinidae; genus Rotaria; species Rotaria macrura. The sequence continues at coordinate 110,525 of OENT01000358.1, read as the reverse complement.
GACACCGTAGATTGATATAAGAGAAAATCATATCGTTTTCGATGATGAATGTAATTTATTCACTTATAACCTTGTGAACCTGATAAGAGAAAAAATAATAATCCAATCCATAAGGGGAAAGCTTGTTCAAATATATATATATACATATATACATAGGAGAGAGAGAAAAATAATATAGCAGTATATAGATATATACATATCCATATACTGTATGTATATATATATATATATATATATATATGTTGAAAACCGTCGAACCTCACTTAGGTTACGTAAAGGAGAACGACAAAAAACTGAAAAAGTTGGAGGCAACAATGTAATATCTGTTGACGCCAACAGAGTTTCTCTTATCTAACTTTCGACTTTTGACCTGTCTAGCAACTATATTCGTAGGATGGAAAGAACTTTATCCTTCATAATCAGAACTGTAACGAGCTTTGAAAAAACGTTGTTCCTGACTTTCAAATTATTAGTGAGCTATTTGTCAATTTTAAATATATACTAATTGAATTGCTGCTGCTTATATATAAAAAGTACATGATAGAAAGAAATTGAACGCAAGAAGCATAGCTCCGAGCGAGATAGGACAAATTTTCTTTGTCGGTTTCATCTCATTGTGTCCCATGAGATTTTCAAACAATATAAAATTCTATTGTTTATCAAATTTATTGGAACATTCTCTTATTGATGGAAAACGTCTTTCATTTTTTACTTTTCAAATTCAATTTATTTTCATAAACAAAAGAAAAATTTGCTTAATTTTCTTATATTTTCGGTAATATTTAAAAAATGTAATGAGTACAGTAACACGTTTTTAGAACTGCATTGTATCTTACAAGAAATCGACTTCTTTTAAGCTCAGTTTTTACTTAGGCATGTGTTAAGGGACGATATCTATCGTCCCAACAACCTCCACGTTGTGTTTACTTTCTGTTTTCCTTTCTCGTTGGTCATCCATATCTATATGTGTAGTATGTCGATGATTTAGTTTAGGGAGAAGATAGTTTGTTTTAGAGTGGGTCGTCTTCGCGATCGAGCGAAGTGGCAAAGCCACTAGTTCGTTGTTTCGTTCGTTTTTTCATCATTCAAATAAACATGATGAAGATGATTCCTAACAGCATGCAACGAACCCTAAAAGTTCGGATTTGTCGAGTTCGGACTCACGTTTCGTTTCGGTCTTGAGTGGAACTATGGTGGAAGATTCTATAAGAATCAAAAGGAGCCTGACAGCAAAAGGATTCCAGGGCAGTTTACATCAACTAACCAAAAATCTTATTTCATTTCTTTTCATCTATATGATTGAAATTTCAAAAAATTCGGATACAAAAGCTTCTACTCCTGGAAGTATGTTGCTCATTATCCCATCTTTAAATGTGAGAAGTTTAAATCCAACTAACACTCGAAATGGATCAAAGCTGGTGCCTGAACCCTAAGACCGAACTCGAATCACGAACTGCTCTGTCCGAACTGTGAACTCGGGTCCGGGTTCGTTGCATGCCTACTTTTTACCTTTGTGGTATTATGGATACTGATTTATTGTTCATTTCAACGTTCAAGTACATTTAAAAGAGTCGCGATCGTTCGTCTAGGAACTGCTCTGAAGTTACATGATTACATAGTGAGTCGGAACGCAGAAAAGAAATCATATTTTCTTTGTGAGATTCATAGGATTTTACCATAAAGGACTCTTAAGATGAGTCAGAAATGGATACGCGATGTAAGAGCAACTCTCACTAGAAAATAAGAACGAAAAATGAGATTTATTCTCGTCAATATCTACGAACGTCATCATTTATACAAATGTATCATAAACGAAAAATCTATAGAGTATCTCATGGAACGAATCTTTGATCCTATCCCATCCCATCTCGTGGATCTGTGTTTCGTCCCAGCTTGTCCCATGGGAGTTCAAGAAAAATAATTTCGCCTGATGGGATGGGATTGGCCCGTCTGATTCGGAACTCTCGCACCAGTTATTCAAAGACTTCTTCGTGTCAAATACAATTAGTCGTAGGCTGAACAAAACCTGTAACTGAAAAACGGTATGCGTGAAACAAGTACGCAGATATTGAAGAGTTTATCAAAGTTTATAGTGGTAAAAACGTGTGCTAATACGTCAGTATGTGTAACGTCTTCTAGACTTAAAAAGACATGTATTCTATTCGCATGTTATTTCTTTTGTTGTTATCTATAGACGATTCGTCTTTTTCTTGAATTTTATGATTATTCTTGAAACTGACACAGTTCTACGTAGCCGACTACGAAATAAAATATGAAATTCAGTGTTTCATTTCCATCGGCCTTACTTGTTTTTCGAAGCCCAACGACATCGTACATTATCATTCACATTAACGTCTGATACATATATAGGTATTTCACTTGTTTTGTTGACAATCACATATTGGGGAGATGTTACTTGTCCAACAGGAGGTGTATTAATAAGCCCATCAGGACGCCGTTGAAGATTTATCAGAGAAACTATCGACCAACTAGCCTGGGTTGTATTTCCATTATTTTGCAAGCTCTTCCAAGCTGACCCTTGAAATGCTATCCAAAAGTATGTACTTACATTAAGTGAAATATTCACAGATCGTTGGCTTGAAACCGTGTTCAACGATGCACTAAATGAAGTGCAATCAGTTAAAGCACTGATTTCATTTTGAGAATAGCCGTTATCTGATGAACAATTAGCGACACAAGTCAAGTTTATGTTAGCACTTGATGAAGGAATGTTTGTTGTACAAGGCACAGACGACAAAGCCCATGAATAAGATTGTGTGACAGTGATTAGTACTGATGAAGACGTTGAATTCGGATACACCGGCGCCCACGTTATAGTACCACCATTAAAATGGCTAGCCTCAATGAGATTAGTCCAGATGAATATCGACATAAACAGAACTATGATTTTAATCATAATTATCAATCTTAAATAGAGATATTTGTGTCTAATATGTGTATTTTAAAAAAGAGTGTCGATTTATCATCCTTGAAGTGGATATTATAGGGAAACTCTAGCTATACCATATTCATATGATTAGTCATATAAAGAAGATTGTCAAAGAGTTAAAACAATCAGAGTCTGCCGCACTCACTTCACATTATACTTTCAAAGAAAATAGTAAATGAAAATGTAACCAGATGTTGTTTTTACCGCTTGCTTCATCCACTTTCCCACTTGTTCCTAGCAGTGAGAGAAAGTGATAAAAAGATGAGTGAATGCGATTCAATATCAACTTGGAATGACACTTAAGTACTATAAATAGTTACATTATTTTGAAGTCATCCGAGGAGGATCATCTCGATTGTTTTAAACACCATCCAGAACGGCCTGACACTGCTATAAAACGACATAAAGTGGCATTAATGGTCACTCTATTTCCCTGTAATCCGTAACTTGGTTTTACGGGCCGTTTTATTTTTCTAGAAAACGGCCATCGCTTTTAACACTATTCTGTTCTTTTTCCAATCTGAGGGAAAATGGTGCCGTTTTGTAATGCTTTGCATAATTTTACGCCGTTTCAGGCCATTTACGGGCCACTTTCTTCCATCTGAGATGCCTATTCTAACTGCTTGATCTAATTATTGGAGTTTTCTCTTTTTATCATGCGACGAAAGAATATTGCTGCCCTTGATTATCGTTGGAAAGATTTTCTTGTCGATCTCGCACAGTCGTCGTCCGAATGAAATAACCTGTAGAATTATCTAAGCTGACCGGGTTCTAATTTCACGCAAAAGCCAACAGAATATGTGAAAAATTTGTCAGAAAAAAGAAGTTTTTATGCATTAGATTTCTGATCATGGTAGTTATGTAAATGAAACGAACCCAGGGCGATACTACCACATATGACCCAATCGGATACCAAGAATACTAATACGATCCTGTCGGAATCCTTGGTATTGAATTCCGATAGGAAGTTGTCGGATGTCAGAAAGTGTCGGGATTCCAGTAGTCCGACAGGGACCGCGGTCATTCCGACACTTTCTGGCATCCGAAAACTTCCTATCGGAATCCAATACCAAAGATTCCGACAGTTTTCAACGCATTCCTATAGGATCCGATAAAATGCGATAGTTTTCCGGTAGGATCTGATGGGGTCTTCCAGTCGGATCTGCCGTCTTGGGAAGACAAAAATAAAGTTTCCTACTGTCACTATCACGTACGGTAGATATGTTATGATTGGTAGAACTAATGGTTTGAATATAAAATGTATCCGAAAATAAGATTAAATTTTCACAACGAAAATGTATTATTAGAATCAAATGGTTTGATAGATACCTAATTGAAAATTTGAACATACTTTAAATAATACGATGTTAGCCGATAATTATTGACCATAAAAATTTCTATCGTGTATTTGACATATTCATTTGAAATTTTTATTTAAAGGAGCTTCTCGAAATTTGTGAGTATACTTCCAGATGAACGAATCCGATATTGAACTTGATCATAGTAGACAAAATAACGTGAGATTCTGCGTCACCCAATCACTATTGAATCAGCCGGTTGGATTCTATTTACTTAGTTGAGAACTAACTAGTATATGATCCCAACAGCAGAGGTCAGTCCGAGGCCTGCGTTGGATTTATTCGGACTCCGCTGCTGCGATCCGAATTTCATTCTGAAATTCTGATTCCAGTATGATTTCTTCGGTATAATAAAAAAAGTCCAAATGATTCAGTCAGATCTGTTTGTCAGAGTGATTCCTGCAGACAGTAAGTTACAAGCTTTTGACACTCACGCAATGTACTTTTTTAAAACCGAATGTCTGGAACTTCTTGCAAGAAGCGAAACGATTTTAATATACAGTAAAACCTCCCTATAATAAACACTATCGGGACCTTGAAAAGTGTTCATTAGAGTAGGTGCTAATTGTATGGAGTTTTTGCATTAACTGTGCAACTGCATGCATTCGTTACATGGTTAGTATGACCTGTTGGTGACGACACATCTTTCGTGTTAGAATGGACTCTATAGTAAGCTCAAAGCAAAAAATCATTTTTTGCATCTATTACGCCTCTATTGAATTTTTATGAGACAAAGTTGAAAAAATGTTTCTGTCGTATATTACTCTTCTATTCGATCTTTATGGAAAAAATTTCCGATCATTGCCTGTTTGGTCCTCTCCGAGTCGATGAAGAGTTGAGTGAGCTGCGAATGCACTTGAGAGACATGATAGTTTAGTTATGGTTGTTGAGCGGCACCCAGGTCGAACAAGCACGGCCGTAAACGACCGTAAACGGAATACGGCAAAATACATGGTCCAGTATTACGATCGTATATCTCCGTGTCGTATACGGAGGGATACGACGATATACGGAGAGTAAAACGATCGTTTACTGTCCTCGTATACAAAATCCGTAAACGGTTTCCGTTTTCCACCGTATTTCTCCGTATACGATTGTATTTGCTCGTATACGATACGGCGATATACGACCGTAATACTGGACCATGTAAAACGCTAAAATACGAACGTTTACGGTCGTGTGAGGAGTGTATACGGTCGTTTACAGCCGTATACGAAGTCCGTAATCGTCGACCTGGGCAGCTAAAAGGTGCACTCGTCTGACAATTCCCATTGTCTCGATGAATTTGGGTGGTGTTTCGCGTCACCATCTCATAATCGTAACTAGATAAGCGCTTTGTTCTTTCACATGCGACCGATCGGCTTGGCCTGGACTATTCATTTTCAGTGTTTCTTTTTTACTATACATGCGATGAGTTTTCTTTTATCCACTTTTTTCATACACACGTGTACACTTTGCTTCACGTATGTTCATTATTTAGAGGTTTAATTTGCTGAGCAGACTGGAAAATAGTGTTCATGTTCAGAGTTGGGAGGTGTTCATTATATAGAGATTCATTTACAGCGAAACTCGATCAGGGAGGGAGGGGGAGCGATTCACGCATTCACATGGGAGCTGTTCACTTTATAGAGGTGTTCATTAGCAGAAATTTTACTGTATTTGTGTTTACCGCCAATAATCATAGACGTGTCTGAATCGAGAAGAATCCCTCTATAATGGAAATCTACTCCCTTGAAAACGAAGCAATCAACTCGCTTACATTATGGAGACAGCAGCAAAGAAGTTTCTAAAACTGCTTCTTGTTGGATGAACTTCTTCATGGGGTTGTCAACCAGAATGATATGAACATAAAAAACAAGACGCACTTAAAGACAGACATCATCACAATCATCTCAGGTCGATCAAAACAAACCACCGTAAACAGCCGTAACAGTACCGTAAACGGTCGTTTTTACACCGTATTCCACGGTTAAACGACCGTATTATGGCGTTTTAACAGGGTCAGTATTTCGGCCGTACACGGACATCGTATATACACCGTAAAACCCTCGTAAAGACAGCGTAATACTATCGTGTTCTATAGAACATACGTCCGTAATACTGAACCCGTTAAAACGGGATAATACGATGCCGTAACGGGTCGTATTTTCATCGTATACGACTGTTTACGGATCGTTCTACTCGACCTGTGGTACTACTGACGACGATGAATTAATTGAACAATACTTCATCGTAATATTACATCTGAAACTTGAATTCCATTGAGTTTTCAAGATTCAACTATCACCAATATCAGCACTGTGTCCTTTCATTCATTTCATGGCACACGCATCACGGTAAGCCCCCACCAAATTTGAAACTTGAAAACTCATTTGATATCAAGTTTGATAAATAGGAATTGTTACATCAGTGATTGAGTTGTTCGCTGAATACTTACGTTTCATCGTCAAACTCTACTATCGAGTCAATGAAAATTATGCCCATTCGATGTATTCATAGACATTCAATATTATGTCTCAGCAAAAAAGATGGCTGGCTAGTCATTTTATAAAACAATTCGATGCAACGAATTTATTGATCAAGACGAGACGTAAAGAAAAAATATAGCCAAACACATGTATACTAATTTTAACATGAAGTGAATACGAAAAATCTCATTTTTGAATAAGGTTTATAAGTTTTCATGATACTGTACTGCTTCTTCTTGTGTACATGTACGAAGACCGTGCTCTTTTTACTAAGAATAAATTCGAATTTAAGCATCATTTATTGTATTACAGTTTTGATTCAAACAAAAAATATTCAATTACATCGAAAATGTTTTCTTCGAGACAATAGGAACAAATGATTTCAATCGAATGAAACAAGATGGCAATAGATTTGAACTTCGCTCTTATACACCTAAATATCCCAGTGGAAGCCTGATGCCTCTAACTGGTAGAATAATTTATGTATGAGACATAATTCTTTTATCAGAATGTAAGCAAGATTTGCAGATGACTTTCATTATCGATGATTAACAATTGACGAATCTCTCAACATTTGAATGTATTTTATATCTATTTTTCAAGACCTCAAGAAAAATTTTGTTATTACCAATATTATGCATAATTCTTTCTGAGCAATATTATACAATCTTTAATATTTGAGATTATATGTGTATCAAGATCTAGAACTCTATGGTATGATTATAACGATTATTTTAAAAAAACGTTCTTTGTTCCTTGTTGCGTACATCTAAAATGAGTAATTGAATTTCTCTTTCTAAGAATTAATCAAACGTAAAAGGTAAAGCAACAGATAAAATGAATATTTTCTATCCGTAACAATACTTATTATGTAAGAAAACTTACAATTTATCACGGGTTGAATATTTTCATCGATACTTGCGAATCCTTAATCTGCATCATCGGTTCTAAAAAAATATGAGAAAGACTTTTTATTTAAAAATTAATCAAATTTTTCTCTGTACTACTTAATAATAGATTCCATGTGAATTCATTTTCTTATCTTTATCAAAAAAACATTACATTAAATAGAATTGATTAAATAGAAATGTCATTTACGACGTCATGAATACTATTTGCGTCTATTTGTATCAAGATTGAATAATGAAAAATCATTAAAACTAGAAAAGCGATCTCATCATATTATCGATCATTTCTTGTCTTTGACATTTCTATCAATAGTTCTTATTCTTATAATTTGATCAAGAGCAGGGTGTTTTTATTTGTGTGGCTAATTATTTGCCACTTAGCGTTCATTAATTCCTAGCGCATGGTATTCAAGATACTGGTTTTTTGCTTGATGAAGAACATAATCGTCCGGAGATATTTTCTTGCACCAGACGTAATCATCTTTTTACACTCGATCAAAACTTAATGAAACATGAAGTAGCAACTGTGGACTTGGTTTAGAATTGACATAAAGTTGTAATTATCAAAAATTTTTCGAACGATTTCTGTCAATTTGAATTCAACTCCGGATTTTTCATCTTTTCCGTAAAATAAAATCTTAGAATAGATCTGAAAAGACTGTCCAGAATTGAACTTGATTGTCACGAGAAAATTCATCAATCAGAATTCAATAACTAGTTTATCTCTGGTGACGAGTTTGTGCTACACTATAGGAGAAAACGATTCGTTCTGTTTTTAAATAGATTTATAAAAATTTCGAGCATCTAGTGATAGCGTATTCTCATGAAAATTTCATAACATTTATGTGTTCAGTTTTGAAAGGTGTTTTGACATTAACTCTCAGATCTTGCTTACTGCAAAAGACAAATCAGAAATTCATTTCAAGGTGACAACAACCGATTGAATGAGACTTTTTCAACTTTAAGTCAACTCCACACCGTTTACAAAGCGTTCGCTCTGTGTTAGATTGAGATCAACTAAATTTTCCGATAGAGCGGAAAAAACTAGTTATGGCTGATAAATAATTCCCAAAACATTATATTCTTGATCAAACGAAAACTGCATGTTGAATATCATGCTCTATGAAATGATGGATCTTTAATCGTAACCAAACTTCAATCAACGGTGGCGGGGGGGGGGGTTGAAAGATTCACACTTCTCTACTTATTCGTACTTTTCTCTACTTCTGAAGTACAGAAGTCGGCTTTTCCTCGTTATTTTAATACTTCGTTTCCCTAAAAATCCACTTTGCCCTGCTGATAGAAGTTAACATTGGGACGTATCGACTAACAGTAGAGTTTTCTGTACATGGTCAGAAGAATATATTTGTCTTATTTTTATTCAATTACAGCAAAATTATAGAAAAATATCAGCCTTCCCAGATCGATAAATACGGACTGGATGCCGCAAGAAACCACCGGAAATACTTGGAAGCAGGAATCAGACGAAAGGATACGATGACTGGATTCCTCTTTCAAATCCAAGACATTTCCTGGTCGACTCCGATCAGAAACGGTATTTTTTTTGCGAGTTTCCGCCGAATATTCACGTAATCTTGCGTTACGAATCGTCGACTTGGATTACGATACTTTTTAACATAGAAACGTTGCCAACAGGCACGTAGAATTTAACATTTTCATACGAAAGTTGAAAACACGTAGATTCACACTTAAAAGTATAGCTGTTCAATCATAAATTTGTTTTCAGAATGAAGATCTATTGTGAAAGAAACACAGGAACATTTTTTAATAGAAATCTAGAACTATTATTCTTTATCGCCTTTTGTCGAGTCTGAAGCGACAAACAAGTTAATTTAAAACAACAAAATTCGTTTATTTGAAGAAATCTGCAAGTATGTCTAAAGTTTAACGCAACTCTTACTCTTTTAAAAAACAAATCTCTTGTCGTCAAGTGAAACTTTGGAGTTAACTGGTTAGAATTTTCCATTAAGAACTTTATATTGAACAAGCTTTCATGTTTTTCTGAGATCCAGCTTGCAAATGTTTGGTGATTAATAATTTCGCATGTTTTTCAATGTCGAATTGATGGCTTTTAATTTGCTACAATTCAAACAGAAACCTATGACCAATTGTAAGGAGAAGAAAACATTCATTTTTTTGCTACTGTCATCGTTCGATTGAAATAATTTTCTGAGGAATCGATGCACGTATATGATTTTTTACTTTAACATATTGTGTAAGATCAAAGCATTCACGATCAGTACAATTGTTTTTAGAGCAACGCTAAATCAATTTAGATCTATCAGCCCTGTCTGAAAGAAATTCGTTCAATAAAAGTTAATCCTTGCGTCTGAAAGAATTAACAATTTTGGCATAGAAAAATGTCTAATACCACCAAATAAATATGAGTGAGGATTAGATTAATGTCTGAGATTTATTCATTTGAAATACTTTTTGGTCTCTGTAAAGATGATTGTCTTGCAAATAATGGACGTAAGTATCCGTGAAGCATCCAAATAATAAGAAGACGCATGCTGACATAAATTTATCTTCTATTTCACTGAGTGTGAAAAGAATATTGATCTTATTCCTCATGTTGAATCAATCGATGAAGGCTCAATTGTCCGTTTACTCATGTGTGCAATTGTTTACAGCACCTAGATTACGTACCTATTTCATTATTATCACGACGGAGTATACGTAATTGAAATTTTTCTAAAAGAAATCGTGTCATTTCCATTGAGATTCATTTAATGAAACCCAAACCGAATCATGCGTTTTCATTTTTGAAGGCACTGTACCGTACGTTAAAACTTTGAAAATAGACTCCATTCATTTTTGATCATGTGTTACTTCCTGACTCATCCGATGAAGATTTGAACCATGAATGTTTTCATTTTCATTCATTCGTATTTCATCAATAGTATTATATTTGTAATCAGTGCGATGAATTCTGTCATATCAAATACAAAATTTAGGAAACTGAAGATTATCAAACTTTTTCGATTTCGAAGTGCGTGAGGTTCTTGACATGGATGTGAATGTTCAATGTCTTTCGTTTCATACTTAGTTCTAGAGAGATCAGCCACATTTACCCAGGACTGCATGTTTCCCCTACTTTATAGTTTATGAGCAAGTATTCTTGTGCTCCAACGGTTCTAGACCCGTATATCAACACAGTACAACGGCAACATGATAAAATGCATATGAAACTTTCCCAACAATACAATAGATATCGAAACAATTAACTGTATGTATTTATTTTTGAAATGAATTATAATTAGGAGCATGCCTTAGTATACGGAGTTCAGTTAGAATATTTTCTCGATTGATCATCTAAAATATCTGTGAAAACATTAGGCTAAGAAACGAATACTGATAATAATAATAATAATAATGCTAAAGCAACTGAGAAAAGTAAGTTAGATCTATATGTGTTCATAATTTAAAAACGACTATTTCGAGCTAATAAGATGATAAGAACTTTCGTACACGAGAAGATTAATTCCTTTTCTTACAGTGAAATGTCAGGTTCAGTGAAAATTATACTTAGTGAACTGGTAAAAAATGGCACGTTTAAGTTTCATGTGGATATCATCACGAAATATGTATACTGCAGCTATTGTACCATTTCAATTAATTGATCAACTTCACAATTGAAAATAGGTCTATTTGTATTTTTCTAGCTATTAACTTGTTCAAGAAAAACGAATAATATAAATTTCGATCCCATTTTAAATTAGTACACTTGGATCAAAAAGCTTCACGATAAATAATTTTTTCCATCTAACATCAATCTTACAGATCGGCATTATGCTTTTTGAAAACGCCATTCAACATGAAATAGTCTTCGGTGATATAGACGGAATCTAAATACGAACGTTGACCATATTTATTCCCAATTGATATAGTTTCATTAATACTTGATACGACAATCACTGGACATATTTCCCAATCTCCAAATCTGCACACGCTGATTTGACATAATGACTAGTTTAAAAGCTTACGCAGATCGAACTTGACGCGCTTCCAATAGAACTCATGTATTGTTCACGTTAAATGCTAACTTTTGTTCACTGTCAGAGCTGATTCATGTTGTGTTCTCTAATGAATTTCTACTTGTCTGTCATGCTGCTTCTCACGGCTAAATCAAAGAATTGAAAAACTTAGTAATACAAGGATCGGATTGAATGACTCTTTCTGCAACTGTTGCCATTTTCTCCTAACAACAGATCCAAAATTGTTCTGAATAATCTCACAACGTCTTCTCCTTGTCATTCTCACGTTCAATGTCTTTTAAAAACAACAATAGTATAGATTCAAATTTACATGAGCATATCACATAATCTAGTTCGATCATCGATTCTCTGAACTAATCATACTGGCACAAGATGTTATCATATATTGGCAATCCTATCGTCTTACTTCCACACACGACATTGAATATTTCTGCTGACAAAAACTTTGCCTTACACCATTTTCTCGATTTAACTGATGGTTTCATCGATTGACTGTATCATCCGTGTCTATTCGCTTATCATATCCAGTGAATGTTGACCATCAAACGCATACTTTGATGTATTCAAGAAAAAGATCAATTTCGAATCTCAACCTTTCAATCAGATCTTTGCCAGATTCAGTAGGTTGTATGTTTTCGCATAAAAAAATATGAAACTCATTCATCTTTACAGTATTTGTTTCATTTCTATTCCCGATGTCTTTTAACACGAAGCGACTTATTAAACAGTTGTCTTCATTCGAATGAATGATTATCATTTTCCTTGGCTATATTTTTGCTTCAAAAAACATGCATAAGTAATTGTATTGTAGAACTATTTTCGGCGTTTCAGCGGTGAAGTGAGTAAAAGATTGGCAATGGCAATGGTATCGCTGAATTGGGATAAAAGCATTATGACGATATTAATCGAGAAAAGTACAATGAATTCTTGAGCCATTCTAAATGAAACTTCTTCTGTTTGGCTGTTCGTGTTTTAGCATCATTGAAAATTTCTTGAATAGAAGTAACATGTAAGAAGTGTCAGTGATAATTTATATTAAGTCGAACACAAACGGCATCGGAAAAAGAAACAGCGAACTCGTATGAACATAATTGAAAGAACAAAAGTTGATAGTCACATATGTTAATCTTCTTACTGAGCACACGTTATGGAAAACGATTGACCTTTCATAAAATAAATGACTCTTTTACAGGTAAACGTCTCACAAAATAACATAAAACGTATTATCCATCTGTCGATAAAAATCCAGCTTCTGCTTCCGCCAGCACTTGCTCGGGTTTTGCCAACGACAACTAAAAACATTTTAGTTCTCTCTTTATCTTGAAGAGAATCAAAGAAAATCAAAACTTACGTCTGGAATAGGATATGGGGTCGGTAGAATAGCTTGATCTCGTCCGAAATCTTTCATTTCACTTGCTTTACAAATGTCATCAACCCATAAACCCTCCATAACTTGTCCTCGAGTAACATAGAAGAATTTTCCATGACCATGTTTCTTATCATCACGCCATTCACCTTCATACCGATTATCATTTGCTAGAAAGAGTAAACAAGAATGGAGTCAAATGTATGAATCAAAATTAAAATTTCTTCTAACCTAATCTTAACATGCCCGTTCCATGTCGCCTATCATCGAGCCATTGTCCTTCATATGTTGAACCATCAGCAAAGAACATTCGGCCCCATCCATTTCTTTTGTCAGCATAGAATTCGCCTTCGTAATATTCATTATCGGAAAAGAACAAATTTCCGTATCCCTGTAGCATAATAAATGAAAGGAGAAGAATTTTTAAATAAATCACTTTAAGTTTCTTACATGTCTCATATTATTTTTCCAACCGCCAGCATATTGTCTTTGAAGTTTTCCGTCAGCAGTTTTTACAGTTAACGTACCGAAGCCAGTTCGTGTATCATTAGCAAAATCACCCTCATAGAAATCTCCCGTTGATTTCCATACGTAAATACCTTTACCTATTCTATGCGATGTAAAAGTTTAGATTCTTAGTTTTACTTAAGATTTTTCTCACCATGTTTCTTATCATTTTTCCATTCGCCTTTGTATTGTGAGCCGTCCGATGAGTAGACTGTTGCATGAAAGCCTTGCTTACGTGCTTGACGATCCCAAGTTTTCCATAGTTGTTCGGGCGGCGGACCTTGTCTGTTTCGCGAAGATGTCATTTTACAACAAAAAGAAAAATATTGACACAATACACTAGGTAAAATGAAAAGAAAACAGGAGACATTTTTTCACTTGTTGTCAAGACGATGACACTTTCTTTTCACATTCTTGCATTTAATTGAGTGTGACCTCTATCGAACGTGAGTTATAGTAGAAAGGATTGTTTCCACTTTTTTTGGTTTATGAAAATAATATCGATATTTGGAGAATAACATATTTCATCAACAATTAAGATAATCAAAGAAAAAAGATTACACATAGTTCTCTAACCGATTGACAAAAAATTATATTTTTAATTGTTCTAAGTCAGGTAAATCATCGTCAGTTTGTTGTTGCATCTTCTTTTTATACTCCTGACTTAAATGTTTCATTAACTGTGGCGTTGATAAATGAGGTTGAGCTTGTTTCACAGTTCGAAAATGTTCTCTTATGAACAAATTATATCGAGTTAGGGTTTTCTTCGGTGTTTGAACTTCGTTTGTTTGATTATTATTTAATAACAATTCAAATTTGCCCATGCACTTTCCACAATAATCAACTTCGATGTCAACCGATTTTGAATGACGATAAACTCTTTTGTAGAGATGAATCAATTTTAAAACAATACCTTGGCCTTCTTAACTTACTTATGATGGCATTGAATGCATCGATAAACGAACTTATAGTTTATATCATAAGTATGTTTTACTGAAATGGCTGGTAGATAAGGATAACATCGTTCAGCCTTACGAGTCCATTTACGCCATAGTGGACCATGACCTTCATTTATGACACCGTCAATTAATGTTACAGCAGCATGACACATTTCATGTAAAAGGGTATCACGACAACGCTCTAAAGTTAATCGAATTAATTAAATCCTGGGAAAATCTAGTAGTTTCACTAGAGATTAACCAAGGAATTCTCTGAAAGATTCGAGAGCTTTTATGAATATCGAAATTATTTTCCAGCACTCAATGGGACCTCTATGAGCAACTTCTTGGTAAAGCCGTTGTCTTTTAACGAATGTAGACAAAAGATAAAAGCCTCGTCGAAGATCATCTAAACGTTTCATGTCAATCCTATGCCCATCTCCTGGCATATCTATGATGACATGTAAGAACATATTCACACATTTTTCCGTTTTCTTTGAACTGTAAAAGACATTTTATCAGAATTCGCTAAGTAATTGCTCTGTGTTGTAACTTAAGTACGCAATCTGCTTGTCGATCTAAGTGACTAATAAGTTCGTTCATGCTCATCGTAATCCTTACGAATAAAAGCAACTACAAAATATCACATAGTTACAGTCGAATATTCTCGTTAAGATTCATATTTATTTCGGATATCAGTTTTTCTGCTGTTACTAAAACTGAACAATAAATTCATTTAAATAATATTCCGCATCCTTGCGATGTCATCACAACAGTAAGTAAAGCGTAGGATTTATTTTCACGTGATTTATAGTTCCATCGGATTTGCACAGTCCTAAATAACAAGCTATGAAAAATAGATTGCAATCGAGAAATACTTGACAAGAAATTACTGATAAACTTATGAGCTCAAGTCTTCAGTCTAACAGTATGTTTCGAACTCACCAAGAGTTCATATCAGAGATACGTTGCTCATAGCTTGAATACGGAGAGAGAATTACAATGCATAGACAAAAGTAGAGCTCGTTCTTGATATTTTGCGAGAGAAACCAAGTTTTCAAAGGGCTTAATAATTTTCTACTTCAGACGACTGCAATCCAGCTATAAAAATTTTTAATTTCATGGGAAACTATAAATCTTTCGTCGAATTGATACTATTTGCTTGACGTATAGCAGTATGATGTTCTTCTGGCACCAGAACTCGAGAATCATTCAATGAAACGATTTGAAATTATTAGAAAAGCCTCGCTTATAATGGTATACCAATAAACATTGCATTCGTGTCAACGAATCAGAAACATCGAGAGGTATTAATGCTTCTTTTCGCAGTTTCTGGAGATCGGCTAATCGGTGAAAATCGGCACTGTAAGGACTGCTAAACCTTACCAAGTCAGGTAAAAGTTGTGGTAGAATCGAAACTTCTACGTGCTGCCTGTCTTCTATGAAATATTAGGATCGTATTGGCAAAAAATGCGTCGACTTTCATCTCCCTTTCTTCGATATGCTAAGACGGATCGAGTTGAAAATTTTTTAACCCATCTATTAGGTTTTATTGAGGATGAATATTTTACAAGGGTTGCCTTGTATCTGATGTTGCTCGAATAGAAAAGTGAAAACATTGTTCGTACGACTAGAACATGCGAGTTGTTTTTTAAATAGGAGCAAGTTTGTGACAGATGGAAGAAAACAAGTGCTTTATGTTCGAAAGGAGAACGAGCTCATGTTTCCATGGCCGAGCTGGTGCATACGGAGTTTTCTCTATGTATTTTTTATGAACTAGGAATCTTCGAGAGACTCGCTAAGAAATACACAATGAAATGCCACGAATGATTCCTGTGAAAATTGATGAAAGTAAATGGTTGTACGAACCTGGTGAATCACAAACTTTGACGGAAAGTGTGATCGTAGATGTTTGAGCAGAACGTCGAGTAGCACAATGTCCAGCTGTAGATGTTAAACGACCACTCCAAACAACGGTTACTTTGTCTGTAAGCTAAAAAGAACAATGCCAATTGAGATCCGTACCAAGACAAAGGAAATTACTTTAGAAGAGAAGACATCTTGATCAAACATTGAGAAAAGTTTCTGCGCCAAGTCTTCTCGTTTTCTTTTATTTTTAAATCCCGATTGAAGAAAATATCTGTTAAAACAAAATAAAAACAACTGGTAACAAACAATGTTAGTTGAAGGAAAATATCTACTTCTTAGCATCAACATGTTTGTCGTCTATCGGCACGTAATGCGAAAGTGATTCTAGAAAATTGACAGACATTGTTTTTTCTTGCTTCTTTTTCGATGATCGATGATCCTCGTCTGATGAAGGTGAAGACGACGATCGACTGGTCACATCCGATGTGTAATCATCATCGTCGTCATCTCTAGAAACGAAAATTATTCTTCTGGCAGGCCAGGCTTTCAACGAATCTTACTTTTCCCATGATAGATCTTTCTCAATCAATCGATTGACTTTCGGATAAAATTCGGACGGATCTTCTTCGTCCGACGAAGACGATGAATCGCAAATAAAATCTTTCAAACTTAAAGTTTTAAAGAAAAATAAATCTTTTTATTGAAAATCAAATCAAATCTTTAATCAGAACCTATTTCTATTTTTTCTTCGTTGTACTACCGGTGATTTCTCGGCAGATTTTACTGGTTTTGGTGTTTGATGTTCTTGTAAAACTATGAATTGAAATTTAGAAAATTCTAAAATCTTTTCTTTATAAAACTTCAAAAATAGTACAATCAAAAGAAAATCAACGATTCACAACTACCTGAATTTTTAATCGAAATAAGAATACTCAAACTTGTCGTATTCTATTAATATCTACGAGCAGTGAGAAAGTCTATTTTCATTCAGTTCTATGGTCCTCTCTTATTAACTGATGGGTTTTTTACTCGCTTTTCGAACTATCTATGAGTATGTAATTCCTGTCAATCGAAATGATCAATTTACAAGTCAAAACTTAGTTCATACATCTTTTTTTGCTTATTAGAAACGTCTTCGAGTTCGAGACAGATTTAGGATGCTCTTACTCTGCTATTCGTATGTGATTACAGTGCTCTTCTTTCCAACAAAATCCAAGAAAACTATGCCTTTTAGATGTCTGCATCCCGCTAAGCACATCTCTATGTCAGCTCAAATTTTCAAGTTCTTCTATCTCGCGTCAGAAGATGTCCTTGTTAGATCTTAGCGCGAGCGATTTCACCTTGATCATTGTTTATAAAAAAAAGTCAATAAGTAGTGTATGACAAAAATTTTGCACTTATTGAACTTACCATAATATTATTTTATTTCGGTAGCGAGGCTTTGAATGCAACATAAATGTATGCATATATATATATTTATATATAGAAAACCCTGAGACAGCCTATAGGAGTATTCTAAGAATTTAGTTGTCTACTTCCTCCCTCAATGAAGCAGAGTTAAGAAGCATACTCTATTAGATGTCTGTTTGGATCTTTCTGATTGTCTATTCAAGTGCCAATGATGTTTGATCATGTACAAGAAATTTATGTTCCTATCAAGGCAAGTTGGCTGACTCATACACCGAATTCGTTAAAGACGAAACTATTCGAAGTTCTACGCTTCATATATATCATTGTCGACTAATTGCTTTTAGTCTTCAATTACAGACATGCTATGATCTAGTCAATCACACAGCTTGTGAATCATCTTATCTCAGGAAATCATTTTTCTGTGATCAATGCCACATTCGCTGCACTTCTACAGTGACTTACTGCATTCACCTTTGGATTTATCTACGGGTAGAGAAGTATTAGTTTAGTGTCAGATGTAGCATGTATTCTTCTCTTACTTAACTAATGCATATGAAGGAAAACAACGATGAAACACGCAATTGGAATATTCGTAACGGGAATGTCAAGTTTTTCTGTCTCCTAATCTGATAGAAGATGAGCATGTTCAATCTAGAAGGCGAAACGTTCACGCCGCGCAACCATTACTTTCTTTCAGAGAAAGGTCATCCCTTGTAACGATTCTTTCTTTCAACTATCTGAACTGAAATATCCTGATGAAAAATAGAAGGTGTCGAAAGTTTTTTCAAACAATTACATTTTTCAAATTCTTGATCATCATCGCTACTCGACTTTGTTCGTCGATTTTTGAAAGAATCTCTAGATATAAAGAAAAAGAATGGTGTATATTATTGAATAGAAACACATGCACAAGACATATAAAGGAAGGAAAGAAAGAAAAGAAGGTAGTCAATATTCAAGACACTGATCAACTGGTCGTAAATCGAATCCATTGTGCCACGTACGAACACGTTTCATAACCACCGGTTTGACAGGACGTTGATATGGAATATGATCATGATATTGTTGACCTTCTGATTGCTTGATTTCTTTTATAAGTTCATTAGAATCTTGACACTGAAATTTAGGTGCACTATTTGTTAACGGTGGCGAATGTCTTCGATGATGAAGACGTGCTTTTAAATTGCCTACGCGACATTGATGCTCTTCAGATAAATGATGACGATGAAATAAAGATGTCAGTTTTGGTAGCAAAAGCTTTGGAGGAGATTTAGTCACCGGCGTATTCATTTCAGTACTTGATGGCAACATTTTTTGTTTTGTAATTTTTAATCGTTGAAAATCATTATTATTCGAATGAAGATTTTCGCTTTGTGTTGTATCGATCGAATTAGATTTATCCAAACTTTTCGACAATGAACTATGATGATGATTATGATGAAAATAACTAAATAGTGACGTGATTGAACGATGCTTTTTAACAGTACTCGTTGTTGCCGAAAATGTTAATTCAGGAAAATCTTCATTGCTTGGCGATTTCTTATCTGTCAAGCTATTTGTAGGAACCATGGTTTCTGAACGTTTAAGAAAACGATGCTTGCTTATGGATGAATCACTGTACTCGTTTTTACGTGATTTCGTCAAATTTAATTGATTTTCATTTATCGAGATTTGCTTAACAATCGTATGGTGATTAGTGTTAGAATTTCGAAAGCGATGAAAAATCGACGAAGGCCGATTCACAGATGATGATGACGACGACGCTGGTGGCGGTGATATTGGTGCATGATTCTGTGGTTCATCTTCTAAATAGAAGACAGCCGCTTCACTAGTGGACTCATGTTCAATTAATTGATTATCGTTTTCATCTTCATCTTCCTCCGGTAGAACATCAGGCGCTGTCGAGTGTTTAAAATCAGAGAACACGTTGTAAAATGTATACGAATTGCCATTTGGAGAACATGGAGATGTCGGAGATGATGACGAACCACTATTTGTTGACGTTAAATCGTTCGATGATGAACGTGATTTTATTGTACTTGTGTCATCCCGATAAAAATCATCTATTGTATGAAGTTTTCCATGATAAGAATGAACAATATGTTTTAACATTTTGATATCTCAACTAAGAATCCATGTTTTGTCGAAATCAGCTGGATGAATGCTGTTGTCCGTCGACGATGATGACGACGTGAACAGAAATGAAAATGATCTCTACGTCTGGACTGACGAAGCAAGTTCACAAACAGTCGCTATACGTATGTAACGAGACGACCAATTGAGACGAACACGAGAGAAAAAATGACGAAAAGGAAAAAAAGGGAAATAAAATCATGTTGTGAATACAGAGATGGGGCATAGAGAAAGGTAATTTTCATCGAGAAAAGCAAATGCACTGGCGAGATCATGTCCGATTGATAGACATAGAAAGAGAGGGATCGAGAGAGAGAGAGAGAGAGAGAGAGAGAACGAAAAAATCATGCAAAGAAGAAAAATAAAAATTATATCTACTAATAAATATTACCTTTTTGATTGATATTGCTGATTATGTACGACTGTTTTCCTTGTTGAACGACCTTGTAGTGGATTTACGTAGTGTATCGCTGAATAACATCAATAGTGTTCTTGTTTAGTATAAACAAATCGATTCGTTTTATTTACCTTTCGTATCACATGATTCTTTCACATGACTTGTGGTATGATGTATTTTAATTGGTGTTTCGACATCGTCCTACAAATTCATCGGTCGACAGTCGAATGATATTTAATGCATTTATAGAGAAATGGGATGAATCAAAACGCAAATTATACTCATAGTGAAAACGATTGCAGGCAGAAAGAATGGAAGAGCTCATGGCCGATATCTTTATCGTGATAGAATACACAAGAGATCTCGGTTATTCTGATAAGTGAAAAGAAAAGATGGGCAATCGAATTTCGAATGTGATTTAGAAATATTTGTTAAGAGACATTCTTACTATTGGTCGTTGTTCTTGTTCACTATCTTGTGTGAATAGTAAAAGCCAAGGATTAAAATTTATAGAATCTTCTTGTAATACGTAAGTGCTTGTTTTGTCTGCTGTAACTGTTTCATGCTGATCGATTGGTGACGATTCGGTTTCGTTAATGAATGAAATTTCCGAACTTGTAGAAAAATTATGTTCAGCTTTATCAAATACCAATGAATACGATTCAACGGTTTCATTATCACACTCCGTCAATGACAATTCAATAGAATCATTTGATGATGTTAACAATGATTCACTCATATTTCTTAGTTGTTAGACAAATGTTTCTCGAGCTAGTCAACGTCAATATCGCTGCGCTTGTCCGTTCGTTCGTTCGTTCGTTCTTTTCAACAATCTCTTTATTCACCATTTGTTGAATGATCCATATCGATTTCCACCAGATATCGCTATCTGTGTGCGATGCTCATTTATTTGAAAGGTCAATATCACATTGAAAACCTCCAACATCCTTGAGTCTTGTCATACATCTCCGAACATGTATTCATTATACATCTGTAGTTATTATGCATATCAATATTATCTTCTATTTCGATCGACAATCAACGGTTTCAATCGTTCCGTATTTATTTCATATGCAACATAGTCGAAGGATTTTAAAAAACAAAT
Organism: Rotaria macrura; assembly: GCA_900239685.1. Lineage (NCBI taxonomy): Eukaryota > Metazoa > Rotifera > Eurotatoria > Philodinida > Philodinidae > Rotaria > Rotaria macrura. The sequence goes on along the minus strand of OENT01000358.1, from coordinate 89,097 downwards.
TTTATTACATAAGACAAGGAAAAAATGCGTTTTTTTATCTATGTTCTCATGACAAAATCTTCATCGATATTGCATATTTAGGTCAATAATAATGGTCATTTAGAAAGAAAATAATAGTAAAGAATTTTATTCGAAACATGTCTTTTATTTCATAGGAGTATAATTTCTGGCATACGCTTTTACTGGATATAAGTTCGAAACGAAATATCTTCACACGATCATTGCAAACATTACTTTTCTTTCTATTAGTACAGCAAAAGCTTTTTCCAATATAACTGGTGATTCACAAGAAATGGGTAATTTCTTGTCTAGAGTTCCAACCGTTATTTTATCTGTAATGTGGAAATCATTTTCTATGTCTACAAGCGACCAAAATTTGTCCCTCACAGATAGAAAGAATTGTTTAAAATCTAAGACACGTACCAGCGTGAGAAATACGTATGCAACAAAAATAGAACTAATCTTAAAGTTCTGATTTTAAGTTGGAAACAGAGAAAATGATGTTTTACAGCATGCACTCAAAGTGATTTTCTGCAATGCCACTCATTATTATTAGGAACGGCAAAACGATTTTAGTCTTAGATAGGTTCAAGACCAATCTAACCCAAACAACTGCTCCAGCTAGGAATATGAACGGATCACAATCAGTGTCGAACTAGATAAATTCCTTACTCAAGGAACTATGAACTGATCACATCGTGTTAAAACATTACTGTGAAGAACATGAATACAAAGTCCATGTAGAACATTGATACATTGATTCATTGTAGCGAAGCGTGATAGCTTCGCCAACTGTGATGACAATTGATTCAATAAAACAAACTTCTGATAGAGCATCACATTTCCAAACTGATTTACATCGTCACACTTGAACATAAAGAAACTCACGCTCATTATTCAGAAAACCAGATTTTCGGTACAACAATTTCATTCCAATTAGTTGTGTGAGATTAAACTTTGCTTCATAAATACACGCATTGAATGAAAGTCGTAGATCATGGCCTAGCCACACGTCTTGTCAGTTACAGATCGTTACAAAGGCAAACAGTAACGATGTACAAATCTATTCAGTTTTCATCGATTGAACGACTTCAAGCGGTTCAATGATGCTTACTCTTCATCGGTCATGCCGATCAGAGTCTACTCCAAAAGAGCATTCTTTTATCTTATTGAATTCAATCTGACAACCCACTGTTGTGATTTTCGCAAGTGAGTAACACTATCAGAGATCAGATAAATTATTTCGAGATAAATAGAGAGAGCCCCAGATGTTTTAGGATCACTCTGGCCCTAACTGGGAGGTTAATTTTTCAGATCAAACAAGTCCGATCGTGAATGGCCGCTTTTCATAGTATCTTATTCTGTTTAGGAGCGATATTATAATGCTAGTGTTTCATCGTATCGTAAATGAATTTAAACAATCGGATACACAATGTGCATGTCGTTGACGATTGTTACTAACAGCGCAGAATACGATAAATATTGGCTCGTAATACTGTCTTTACCAAAACTTCAATTTACGACTATCGACGAGCGTAAACTTTCGAAAACAATGGTGTACGTTATCGTTTTTCATCATTGTGGCGCCTGTAATCATCGTAGTGGATGTGCCAATTTAAATGTGTCTCTTTCATTTATCTAATATTGTATAGCGTTAAATTAGTTAGTCGGATGGGGTAAACAAAAATTTACTCTGCAGTCTTGAAATATCTAAGAATGAGTTATTGAATATTTACCACGATCGAATAATCCCATCGACAAATAGCATCATGCATTGACATTGACTAACCAAGTGTAAATCAAACGTAATTCTATTGCTAAACCTTGCTGAATAAATATGACGTGAACAATCGAGATTCGAGATCAATATCCACGAGTTTTATACGGTAAAACAAACCAAGAGGAAGAAAAATAGAAAAAGAAATCGTACTATCCTATGATGTAAACAATAGGGAAGAAATATTCTACTCGAGTAACTATGAGTTTGAGAATATGCACTACGATTTATCAAAGTAAAGATTGTTTGATATTTTTGTAATGAAAATAAATTGGTGATAATTTGAAAGGACACTAGTGACTACCTGAAAGAGAGAGAGAGAGAGAGAGAGAGAGAGAGTAAGAGTTGAATGCAGAGCTGATTACGACATTACACATCAACCTAGTTAATATCTTGACTGATGGATGTGCACAAAGCATTATAATATTCAACATGGCAATAGAACATTAATTAAGACAAATGCCCTGCGTGAAATCATTAAATTGATCTCTGTTCTTACATTCTTGACAAAAGCGAAAAGAAACTAAAAGACAAAGGAATGATTTACTAATTGACAGTTCATTTCGAATAGAAAAACATAAGTAATGGCAAGATTGAACAACCAATGAGATCTAGTTTTTTAGATGAGTGTCTTCAACTAGTTGCATCATGAAAATATTATCTTTTTCGTCATTCTCATGGCAGAATTTATTCTCTTAGTGCAGTGTTGCAACCGGTAACGGTAAACAGTCGGTTCGATGCATTCGAAGACTCTTTACCGGGCTAGTAAAAACATATGGATGGCAGTGCTGTTCATTGGTGCATCCTACATTGGTTTTACAGTATCGATGACCCTCTTTATACAGAAATGTGAATAAGCGTAGTCGTCATAATGAGTTCGTATTCATTAGAATCAGTTCGATATCGATATCAGTATCTCACCGGAAGAAAGTTGTGCCATTGCTTGTTATTGTAATTTATTACATTATAATTGATTTCACTATGTATGATTCGCACAGGATCTTTTACAGGTATAAAACAGATATCAAACAAACGTGTTGATGATCACATAGGACATCTAGAGTTGACTAGGGATTTCTCTGATCGGCAAATATTTCATTGGTTTGCAATGAAAATTGAGAATCTGTTGGGATCTGAGATTTCACTGCCATAGATAGTTATTAACAGAGACAAAATTTATGGAGATATGCAATGAAAAGCAAGCATTCATTGCAATCTCTAGACAAATAAATTACTGAAAAGCAATGAAATTACTGTTACTATTTTAGAAGCTGATCATGAAAACCTTATAATTTAGATTGTAGATAAGTACACCACCACAAAAAGCAACTTGTCGGACAATCTGGGAAGTTCTTTCGAGCATGTAAATTCTCATGCCTTGGATGAAAGAGTGTCGTCATGTTGCTCAGTCGAGAAGAGACAATTTTAAATGAGTTGGATTGTGACATCTCATTAACTTCTCTAGACTTGAGACGCATTGTTTTCTTGAGATTTCCATACCGATTGATAATTGCCTTTCATTAAAGCCTCAAATATTATTTGTAGCGGTCTAGTGATACATATAACTCATCGAAAGGATAATATGACTTGTTCAAGACAAGAAAACTTCGCAGTAACTGTTGCCAATCCACTAAAAGTCCTACCGGTTGCAACATTGTCTCAGTATTGAGAGTCTTTTTTAGGGTAATTCACGCATAGCATGAATATTAGAAGAGCAATCTTCTAATATGAACGGATAGAACATAGAGTTAGACTCGTATAGATAACTGATCTTTTTACAATCAATCAAATATTCGACATTAAACATTGATGAAAGCTTCGATCTTCTTATATTGAATAGAGAGTAAAGATGAAACATACGGACGAGAGCATCAGTTCATTTGATTTCTTATTTCAATCGAAAACAATAATAACGTGCTCAAATGTCTCGAAAAGTCTAAATCTTCTTCTAACGCCAAGGTAGACATGTGTGAAAGATATGAATGAATTCAATAAACGTATAGAAACAGTTCTAAAACGAAAAGGATCAATTTGATCGTACAATTATAGATGAACAAAAAAGAAAAAATTTTTGTTTTTTGTTAAGTCTAGTTTTATTTGAGACTACTTCGTAGGTTGGTTGCTGCTTTATTTCGTCAACGTGACCCAGAGAAAATACGGAATCGATCATTTGAATTCAATGAGAAAGCAAAAATCAATCAGCGTTTTTTTTTGAAAGATATGAGCATTGAAAGGTTAACGAGTGAAGACGCAACTGCAAGTAAGAGCAACCCTGCGATTAAGAACAACTGCGCAGTATTAACCTTGTTGAAAATGTTTTTTGTTTTAACTTTTAAAATATTTTCTTTCTTCGATAAATTTTCAATCTAATCAAATTCAATTTTTTCAAACACTCAACAATTTTAAATCCCTAACATAAATATTCGTGTCGAAAAGAAATGAAATATGTTAGAAAACATTTTTCTTCTATCTTTCAACCAGAGTAGATATGATAAAACCGTGGTGATGCAAATCTACGAACCTAAATCAACCACTGCGTAATCACAGGTGCACAATAATCTTGGCGCAAGTTAAGGACCTCATTGTAAGCTTGCATAAGGTTTTAGAAATCTTTTTCTTCTTCTATTAGACTAAGTCAACTTTGTCAATCAAAAGTGCTTATCTCAAAACAAACGGTTACACTAATGAAGACTGGAATTTTTTGATTTTTACAAGTCACTCGAAAATACTTAGTAAACTTCTAAATTTCGATATGTTCCCGAATGTTTAGTTTTACGAGTGTTTTCGGAAACTTTTTCCATGCCATCCCATTCCATAACTGAAATGATACTGTGACAAAATTGAACCAAAATGAATTTGATTACCAGATGATATGAAAATATTCTGCTTCTGAAATAACAGACGTCGATTGACTCAATCAGTGCTCCTATCAACAAGAATAGACGAAAGTGCAATCACTTCGTGAAGAAGTGATGTGGAAATCTATGGATTCTAGCAGAAAATTGCTGCGATAGAATTGCTATAGCGGTAGTCTTCTTCGGCTTCATGGGCTTCACAAAGCTGGAATCTTAAAGAGCCAGTTCTGAATACTTTACTTTAATCCATTAATATTTTTGAAAGCTATATTACTGATGAAAATTAAATTCTAGAAGAAACAGAGTAAATTTACAGTGGATTTTCGACATCTTTTGAAAATTAAAAGATTTGAACATTTGCTAACCTAATATACTTTTTTCAATATATATATATATATTATCTGCAGACTTTGTTCTGACTGGTGACAAGAGAACAAATCATTTTTCACGACCTTGCGTGAGCTCACAATTGGATTTTGTGGATAACATAGAAAAGGAAACTGAAATATTGTAGGGTATTGGTATGAATATGAATGTCGATTGTCGTCGGTAAAGAAAGATCTTATACTAATCAAAACAATCCTCAACCGTATTTACCTCCGGACCATAAGGGCACCCTTCCCGGGACTCGTACCCACACCCTCAAGTAATAGTCAATAGTAGGTCGAATAGATAACCGTACGTGTACCGTAGACATCTATTTATTCTATCTTCGATATTTTCATCTTCAACATTTTGACCAATCAACCTTTTCCATGAACCCCTCATAATCAGGTCAAACATTTGTGGCCAGACTTTTGCATCAGTTGTTAATTAAGCAGAGTGTGTAGTATAATTAATTCAGTTTAGGAATCGATAATGGTGAATCAGTTATATTTTTAATGATGTGTTTCTTCGGTCGAGTAATGAAATACTACAATAAAATGCAATACTGACGGTGTTACTTCATTTTCTTTTGATCACCGATTGAACAAGATTTGTGAATCGCATGAAAAGAAGTTTATCTTTTGTTTGCTCGGAAATCAGTAAATCGCGAGAGCCTTTTGAAAACGACAACTAGACAAGAATCTATTCCCTCTGTTAGCATTACCATGGAGGAAAAGATGGAAACCAATCCCCAGTGAATCTTAACAAACATTGCATGGACATTTTATTAGCCTTACTTTTCTGTACCCAGCTGCTTCTTTGTGGTACTCTCATTTCTTACTTGTTAGTTGAATCCATGTATTTTGTGTTTTCATCTCACGAGATGAATTAAAACATTTAAGTGTACATAGTAAATCTGTCATCGATATATTTTGATTATTTCTTGCTTGGCTTGAATTGCAACTGTTTAAGTACGGTTTTTTCGGTAAACGGTATGACATAAAAACGAATAGTCGATCTCAAACATAGATGTTGGATTTAATTACTAATTGATATTCTCAGAATCTTTCGTAATTGTACTATCGATTGAATAATTTTGTACTCATGATCTTTTTAAGGTCAAAATTCAAGAGCATAAGCAAACAAAACATATTTAGATAAATCGTAAATCGGCAACGAGTGGCGATCTAGAGCTCTCGTTCAAAGGGAAGAAATACTTAATGTTAAGTATTCGAAAACAAAAGATAGCGGGAAAGTCATATAAAACTTGTTAAATAGATTTACGTTTGCCGAGAAACGATCAGCATTTACATCTCATTGGACGTTGTCAGTTTTCAACGCAGATAGTACAGTAATTCATAAGAGTTAACGTAAGAAAAACAGAGAGAAGATTAGTCATGATTTCTACATTACACTAGGAGATTTGTGTTTTTAATTATCAACATATATTTTTACGATGAAGACAACAACATGCTGTCTTCTTCCATAAGCATTGAAATACATGGGTCGTAAAATGTTCGTTTTTGACATAAATAACGTTTTACTATCGTTAATTTATGAGAACTCTGATAAGTAGAAGTATCAATTTCTTTTGCAAATATTGAAGTAAAAAACACGTTAGATAAGCGGTGGTTGAAAATACCCATTGAGATTAGTTTAGTCGAGAAAATTTTAAAAGTAAAATTAAAAGACAGTTATCTCGGTGACTTTACGTTATTTACAAGTTTTACAACGTTTTGAAAAATTCTTTAACCTATAGATAAAACTTGTCAACAAAGCCATGTGAATTGAATTCGATAGTTCGTGTTTCATATAGATATCATTGTGCAAATATAAATCAGAGAGAACATCATTCTCTGGCGAGACACCCACGCTTAGCAGGTATGTGTAAAATGTATTCAGCTTATCATATTCAATATATGAGACGTATTTAACGACTCAAGTACTTAAAAATTAGTTCGAATTCTTCTTATTTTAGACAATTTACTAATTCTATGTTCGATGGACAACGATTTAACTTTCTGTTTGAAACGTTTTGTTGACGAACAATTAACCGCTAATATTAAACAAGTTGGCGATTTTGAACGTGATCTTAAAAAGGTGCGTACTACAGTTCTAGAAATATCATCCGACTACGACACAGAGAACGATCAGGACGAAATAAAACTTGTCGAAAAATTCTCCGATGATCTTACTAAGAGCGATCTTGCTTTGCAAACAACACAGCAAATGATTGAATACGAATTTCGAAAAGCTCTTGATGACATCAAATCTGATGTTGACACTATAGTTCAAATGTCAACAACGAAGAATAGTAATCGAGAGACGAATGATCGAATAAGAACTGCTAGCAATAGAATACGTCAACAAATCGCAAACATCGACAGTGAATTGGCTCATTTATTTAACATGATTGACTTCAACAACACGTCGATTGAATGCACATGTGCAATATCATCATGGCTGCGGCAACATTATGCATATGTAAATGAACTCAATCGAACGATTGGCAAAGGCACTGACTCTGGTGATCTATTGGCTTTTTCTGCGAAAGGAAGACTTATGCAGTGTATTCGAGAGCGTGAGCCTCTTTGGGCTCGTCGAAAGAAGCTTATAAAAAGGTTTACTCATCGAATGAACGAAGATGCAATCTCTAGTGAACACATAATCGACTCCCTTTATCGTACGACGGAGTCATCGAGTAACGCGAAGTTTATTCAATTGTATACACAACGTCGAGAAGAAGAAAAACGCTGCGAAGGAAAACAAATTTTACAAAACATGGAAATGGAACTGGCACAGAGATGCATCGAGCAACAGATACGAGCAAATGAATTAGTCAGCGCTCTTTATCAATTATCGGCTCGTTCATTAAATGAGTTTCAATTAAGTATGAAATTCAAAAGGATCCTCCATCGTAGCAACGAATCTGACAGAATCATGTCGATTCTCATAGATTATAGCGAAGAAAAAGCAGGTAGGAGAATGCGTAGAGCTTTGATGAAGTTTATTTGTCTTTGACAGTTGGAGATCTTTCGATGGCCATGCGTCTCGAGGCTCAAGACAGCAAATCTTCATGGAATAGAAGTTCTATTCAGCGACAATTCTGCTTGGATCTCTGCAAAATCATGCACTTACCGATGGGTTCTATCAAAATTGAACGTGTCGAAGAAGATGACGCTCTTCTTCACCTTCTTGTCGTTGCACCGAATGGTCCATCAGTAATCAAACAAATATCTGGATATGAGAAGGCTAATGGATCGCCAATGTTAAACATTGAAACTATTCAGCATTGCTGCACACACTTCAACTGTCGAATAGATTCGATTGTTTTAGGTAAATCTGCTTTACCTATCGAAAAGATTTTGATGGATTTCAAATGGAACAAAATCCGCATCAGTTCTAGCGAGTTAACAAATAACGAATTGTCGTTTGATTTAAATGATCAAGAAAATAAAGAATTTTCATGCCCAGAAGGTAGTCGAAAGCTGTTGTTTTTGTTTTTCAAATGTACACTATTAGTTGAGTAGGATGGCAACGGTTCGGTATTAAAGTGGCCGAGAATGATGCAACATTTGAAGCTAAATGGGGTTCATGGCACACTGCATATTACGGGACACGAGGCTACTATGCGCCATTCATTTTAACATCTGGTTTATGCGTATCAACTAGACCGTATTTTGGCCCCGTAAATGAACAAGCCATTCGTTTTTCACCTAGTATTGAATATGCAGCCCATCCACGGTTTACGTACCTATGGAGAAATGTTGCCGATAATGCAACTACATGCCTATACTATCAACTCGTGTTTCAATGCCGTGTGAATCCAGCTGTTTTAGGCAATCCCAAACCTGAATCGTTACTGCAAGAAAATTACAAGAACACGCGCATCGATCAACATATTTCTAATGACCGACTTGAATGGATTATACAGTCAAATAATAATAGACAAGAACTCATTCGTGATAATATCATCTGTTACGGTCTCATGGTGCGAGTCTTGGACAGTGAACCAACTGCGAGTTCCAACTTAAGTTGGTGGAACAATACGGATTATTGTGAAAAAGAATGTATCTATGATTAATCTTTACTTTCGAATTCGAACTTAAAATAATCGATTATTGCTTTCTCTTTGCTAATTAAGAACAAACTAAGAACTATAACATGAACTTTGCAGTATAGACTTTGACAGTTCACCTTACAGTAGAGTCCAGCTTATGGTAGGATAGGGCCAATGTGTAGGATAAGAAATGCGCACCCTTCATGACTCTAACTACGACGATATCGATTGTTATGCGCGAAAGTAAAATTGAATACAGTTAAACAAGAATGAGAATTTGCGTCATGGAAACATTGAGCATTGAATTGTCGATAGCTTACTGCAGCGGCCGAAAGGCTATCAAGAAATTGTAGCTAGTTCAGCGACAAGTGAGCGTATACTTGGTGCAAGTCGATGAGTTTTGTAACAAGAAGACTGGAGTTAAACTGTGAGATTAGAAATGATATTTCGTTCTTAAAAAACTTCCGACATCTATTATAATATTGAATTCAATTTTCGTTGGTAATCGTCGATAAAAATATATTCGAACATAGTGAGAAAAAAACAGCCTGCTAACATTGACCTCAACATGGAACATCCTGATCGAATGAAGCGATCGAAAAATCTGACGTCAATCGATTAAAATAAAAAAATCTTTTGCCATTTAGAGCTGAAAAATCAGATTATAATAGTGTCATATAGAATAATTGATTTTCACTGTAATTGTTAATCCAAAATCTTTTACATGGGTGTATAGTTGTTGCATCTGCAAACACACCAAAGATGAGCCTAGTGTTGCGCTTATCATTTGTTGAAATGCCGAGTTAGAAAAACGATTAAAAAGTGAAGTCTCGAGATTATAACTGGATAGAAAACCGTTTTATAGTCATCGCGATTAAAATGCGTTAAAATAAAAAGATGAGATAACAATTGCATTCAAATGATCATTTTTTTCACTGATTTTTTACGTGGTCTGTGTGCAGTACGGTCCAAGATATGAGATGCCTGTTAAACTACGGCTAGAGCTTTTACATTGTCGTAGGATATAGCATATCCAAAAGTCCTATACGAGAGAACGCTTTTGTTCGGTGATAAGAAAAAATTATGTCAAACATTAAAACTTCCCTCATATTAAAGATGAACCTTCGATAAATGCCAGAAGTTGTTTTAATTGAACTCCTGCTGACAAAAACTTTTGCATTGGCCATAGAAAAGACTTGTTAATGGCAAAAGTTCTGTGAAAACAAAATCATCGTAAATCAACTGCCAAAGTCTGTCCCACCGAATTCATGTTTCACAATAGAATGATTAAAAGATTTGAGAAGTTTCTTCTATGCCATTACAAAGATCGTGACACTGTCTCAAGCTTCTTACTTTAATATAACACAGTATCAATTTTACCTAAAATATTGTTTTTCTTGTTACATAAAAAATAACAACAAACCACGATGTCGATGTTCAACAAATAGCGCAGTGAATGATGGTAGTAAATTCAAAATATATGGATTGATTTGGTCTCACCCTTCAAAAAACTAATATCTAGCCATTGGAACAAGTTTTCTGTAAAACTTGTCGTAGGAGGGATATTCAATTTTCTTTTTAAAGACATGAAGAAAACATTTTCCAAGCCATTTTGAACGTTATAGCTTGAATTAGACTTTAAATTATGTTTTTACTAGATAACCTTCGGCGAGAAACAACTGAGACTATGATCGAGTGAACCATTGTTCAAGAACTAACATCGCATTGGTTCGGTTTTTATGCCATTCAAATTTTCCGTTGTTTCACGTTTACTTTTTCATTTTCATCCTTTTCCAAGAAATTAAGAGACTTTTTCTAAGAATTTTGTGCATTACTCGACTTTTTCAATCACAACAATACGAGTTCGGCCATTATACACTTATTCCAAAGCGTATCATTGGATACAAAAGTCGATTAATCATACCAGTTTCAAGCGCATTCAGTTTTTGTGTCTTCCCTTCAAAAAAATAAAAATGTCTGAAGCAAGAATCTTTCTTGTCTAGTAAGATTTTTCTTCATTTCATTCCTTTGCTGCACGTCAACAAACAATAATTAACTATCAAGCGGGTGTAGGAAGAGACCTATTTTTCTCTCTCCATAAGCACCAATCTCTAAAAGGAAACCTTATCCCACGAAAACATGAGAGTGTTTTTGAAAAATCCGACACCAAATAGATCGCTATGCGTTACCCATCCAATAAACATCTTGGAAAAATCTTTTAAAAGTTTCCGAGATATGAAACAGTCTACCTTGAAATTGAGATGATTGATAAGGTCTCATATGTTCTACACCGTGACTTGGAAGTGGCATTGTATCTTTATTTTACTTTAAAAATGTTAAGTAAAATAGAATATATATAACACATATCCGCAGCCGACGGGATATTAGTCCCATCCCGCCCCACTTTATTTGCTTTTTACGATCCCGTTCCATCCCGTGTTATTCTAACATATAATCGTAATTCTTTCTTTTTATCTGATAATGTGATTGTAACATGTCAGATGATTTCTAGTTTCTTGGTAAAGGAAATCTATTTGTTTTATTATATATCAGTTACAACATAACATTTAAATGAAGAAAAATTCTATCACTACGATACTTACATGAGAAATTCCTTATTACAAAAAAAAACAATGAAAACTACAACAAGAAATACTAGCTAAAATATTGCTCCTCGAGTAACTGATCTAAGAAGAAGCATATTTTCAACATCTAATTAATAAAAGAGACTGAAAGGACTCGAACAATTATTAGAATACAATCACTGTTTCGTTTCATACCAGTAACATATTGACATTGTGTGAAGACATCCAATCGAATGACCTCTACCCAAGCAGACCAACATTCGGGAAAATGCGTTTAAATATTTAATCGGGAACTACAATTGTGACTCATTACCGCTCATTAAAAAAACGCAAGAAATGCGTATCTTCCGCAGAACTTTCACTTTCCGAGCATGAAAACGGATTAAAACTCTGATTCTCAGCGTTTAAACGCATTGGTTTCTAAGTTCTCGAATAATTGTGCATTTTAACGCTCAAAATCAGAGCTTTAATCCGTCCTCACGCTGAGAACGTGAAAATTCGGCGTAAAAAACGCAGTTCTTGTCTTTCATTAATAATCTTTAGTGACTCACAATTGCGGTGCCCGATTGAATGTTCAAACGCCTTTTTCCAAATGTTTGTCTGCTTGAGTAACGCGTACATGCTTAACTCAATGCATAGTTGTACCAAAACTGGAATGGATGCACAATAATCAATATCGATTGTGCTTGTATGAAATTAGCGGGACAAAGAAGTTAATTGATCTGGTCTCATCCCGAGAAGAATCAGTCCTGTCCTGCTCCATCCCGCCATCTTTATCGTCCCATCCAGTCCTTAGATGGGACTGATCTCGCATCCTGCAGAGCTCTGGTATTTAACTTTACTGATAAAGTAAAGCAAATGGCAACCCCTAAACGTGACACACACTGAAAACAGGTGCCACGTGAAACCACCGAGGTTTTTCGTGCTTTCTTTAAACCAAAAGTAGTTTCTCAAAATACTGCGAAACCTAAAAAGGATTCAATTTTGCATCGAAATAGAAACATTTCTGGGTTTTGAACAAAGATCTACGAAACGTTTTTTTGAGTTTAGATGTTTCACCAAAATAATTCGATATGGTACTTTTTGTCTCCAATGTATAGAAACAAGGGGTTAGATATCGAAATAAAGCGTTGAGAACAGAGCTCGAACGAAAGTATATGTGCAAGTACTTTTTCCAGTAAAAGTAAAATTATAAGTGCCAAGTACAGAGTGTATCTGGTGAATACTTGCGCTAGTACTTGTATTTGTACTTACACTTGTATTTGGGAAAAGCCCTTCATGCTTAGATATTACCTTCATTATGATGCATCCGACATAAGAAACAAGTATAGTTTTCCCAAAGTATGAGTATAAGTGCCAGGTACGTTTTTGGAACAAAAGTACAAGTGCCAAGAACTTCGTTTCAGAGTACTAGTAAAAGAACATTTTTTAAAACACAGGAAAAATGATTTTACTTGCTGTACTTGTACTTGTCATGATTCTGGTTGGGGATATATTACAGTATTGTAACCCACGGATCGGATACGGGTCGGGTACCGGTACGAAAAGCCGTACCCGTGCAGTACTCTAGGATATATATCAGGGTTTAGGTAGGTATAGAAACAAGTGACTAAGAGTACATAAGTGATTAGGGATGGGTGTGAGTAGATAGAAAGAGCTCGGAGAATATCGGAAGAGATTGCTGTAAATAGTTCTAAGACCAAACAGTAAGAAACATCTACGTAGAATAGTAGTTAAGACTCGAATGGTCAGACATATTTTTAGTTTTATTGGCATAGATGTTCAAGTGGATATGCACGAATGAGATAATAGTGTATTGAATTTAGTCGGAAAACTGTAGAGAAAAACTCACTTTGAAGGAATAAGCAAAAGGCTCTCGACGAAGCGTTATTCGCATGGAACCTCAAAACGCTTCGATTTCGTTGCAAATCATTGGCATTTGTAAATGTTTGGTGCAGCAGCTTTTCTTTTCAGTGCACTCAACGATCACCCGATCCTATTCATACCGAAACGCCATTCGAAACAAACAAGCTCTACCTTACAATAGCACTACAGTACAAATTTTTTCCTTACATTGATTGATCATATAACTATCTCTAATTAAAACGAAAGGAACAACAATATTAGTTATCACATACAGGAACAAAACTTACATGAGCAATCGGATGGCGCTTGATCTAAAAAGAAGAAAAAGAAATGAGTTGTTGTCCTATATCTAAAAGCGATTCACATGGTGCATTGATTTTTGTCATCTCTAGAAGCAAATAGATGACAATATTATAGTTATCAAAATAACGAACGAAACTCCAAGAAGCGAGTCGATCTCCTTTTATTCAAACAGACGGAAAACAGTCAATTAGTTTTTCCACGTGCCCAATATGGTCTACGCTGTTCAGTGGTGATAATTACTAATGATAGAATAGCTGCTTTCAAAAAATCAATTAATTCAACATAATCGAAACCGAAACCGATTACAAGTAAAAACAATTGGGCACAGTAAATAAAAATTGGAGTACAATCTTTCTTCTCATAGAAAATGTTCAATAAATATTTCTATAAAAATTAAAAAAACGAAAATTGAGGATGATCTAATAACAGGTCAAAGTGACGTATCTGTATTCCCACGGAGATGAGTCTTGAACTATTAGGACAACTTAAAATAATCCGAGAGAAATCAGAAAACTAGTGTCGCTGTGAGGTCTTTACAGTAAGTGAATTAAAATAAAACTGCAGAAACTGTGTTATTTATATCGATTTTATTCTATATTTTTATTCAAGTCTTGTAAATAGTATCATAATCATCAAGTTGGAGGTGAATGTCAGCCTCAGTACGTCTTACCGAACATCAAGTGTAACGTGAATTTTTTCTTGGTTCGATTATCAATTTTCGCTGAGAATAAACATAGCATATCTCTTACATGTACATCACGCTATATATCTTGTCATCAAATAAATTACTTATTTTCACGATGAAATTCATAACATTAGCAATAAAAGACATCGGTGAAAAGCATTTTGAATGAACACAGAAATGTATCATTTTGTTGAGTGAGTAATACTTGTTAAGGATAAGATTTCATTCAATTCTAAGACAAGTTAGAAGAAGAAATGAATCGTCCTTTCTGTTTGAAACTAAGCTCACTAAAATATAATAGCATCGATTGATTATTTTGGAGGCCTTCAATGGATAGAGTGATCAGAGTTTCTAGCGTCTTGCCAGACACTGACCCATGCTGAGCATCAGCGTTTCTGATGCAAATCTGAAACTAAGTGTAAATGGGTACTTTATATCTCTTAAAAAATTATCTGTTGATACATTGTCTTAGGTAATTGAGTACCCGAAACTACCATAACAAAAATATATTGGAAAAAAGACAAAAACCAAGGTTATCTTTGAGTCAATCTTTCATTAGAAATTTGTTCTTGCTCAAACGAAAACGGAATAAAAAAATATAACAGTGATAAATAACAAAAAAAACATATGCGCACATACCTGAAGAGAATCCGAACTGGTTGCTAATAATTGCGTAAGAAATCAAACAAAGTGCATATTTGTTTTACAAAGTACTCTCAATGTACTTTGCTTCTGCTTGGGGCACTACTTATCGGTAGAAACACTGCTGAACATATATGCGTACAAAATAGCGGTAGGGGGCGCTACCATCTGAGTTTCTATTTAATTGCTATCGAATAGCTAGTCTACAGATCCAGTTTGCATATCTCTTAGGCAGTCAAACAAACAGAATTGCTCCGAAATCTTCACAAACAAGTTTCAAAGAAGAATGAAAACTTTGCTCATTTGGTATTTCAATCATCCTATAAGAACCTCTAGCCAACCATCGTCATCCTCTGTGTTATCTGATGACTCATTGCAACGCGCGCTATGCGATACTAAATCGACTTGTCATTATACCAATCTCTCTAAAAACAGTCCTTTTGTGCCATTTTCGAATAGATTTCATACGGAATTGATGAAACAGCAGAGTTCTATTCATTCCGCTCCAGAATTTTGTTCGTTGCAGACGAAGTAATGTCGAACCTGTCAACTTTTCAGTTTTAGTAAATTTTATTACTCAAACGTAAATTGAGGAGACAATCATCGGTGATGACAGTGACGCGTGTTCTGTTGAGACTCACGTATGTTTTCTCCGATTGTAATTGGATTCAGTTAGAAATGATTAATCATGTTTACGAAGATATCGATCAAAATAAATAAGGTCTAAGTGACAATACATGTGCTTTTCTCGAGTTAATGCGTTTGACGTCACACTTAGATTCCGTAACTGAAAAAACAAACAACTCTTCTGACCTTGACAATCTTATTGTGTGTTCGGCTTGATAATTTAACTAATTTAGTCTAAAGACAATCCTATTCATATGTCTCTTATGCGGTATCTCGAGTTGATTCATTGAAAATCTTTTCTAGGTAAATGATTTTAGATGGAAGGTACCCTATTCAAATGGACAAATTATTATAACGGTAAACTAGGAACATTTAGACAACGATATGAAAATACAATTCTTTCATTAAATACAGGATGGCAACTTCGTTATTTCGTATTAACTGAAACAGGCATTCTTTCATATTACAAATCAAGCGAGTTGATCCATGAGGGATGCAAAGGTTCATGCTTAGTATCGGCTTGTGAAGTCAAAGGTATGGTTGCCGACTAGATTTTAAAAATAATTCGTGAATTCTTTTCTTTCTATCGCACGTCTAGTTTATCCAAATGATTCGTATCGTTTTGATTTGATTATTCCAGGTGAACAATTTTTTTGTTTAAAAGCTAAATCACAACCAGAACGACAACGTTGGCTTGTTGCTTTGGGAACTTTTAAATCCAGAGGAACCAAATCGACGACATCATCAGTCATTATCTCAAGTACCAACAATAACCATAACAATAATACATCTTCAACATTGAGTAGAATAACGAGTCGATCGTCAGATTTCGTCTCATCACTCTCGTTGCTCTTTTAGTTTCTCATAGAAATGCAATCGATCATGAACTTAAACTAAAAGTCCAAGAGCTACGTCTATATGAAACTGTTCTTACACAACGTATACACGCAATGAAATCGATAGCTAATGATACACCAATACCTGATGTTAAAGTATCTATATCTGTCTTCTGAATTTCTGATCTGTTCTCCTAAAAGTAGACTATCGTTGTTTTTGTTTCGTTTGTAAAAATATAGAAATTAGACGAAACAACATCCATGTTGAGTGTCACATGTGATGCGTTTATTCATACACTCGATGAATGTGTTAAATTAGCAACTGGTAATTCGTCTCAGTCCTTACTTCTACTTCCTCCATCTTCATCGGCAGTATCCGATGAAACATCGGCAGTTCAACTATCGCCTTCGCAAATCAATCCAGTCAAGTATGATCATAAAGCTCGTTTGTTCTATTTGACATTGATTTCAACTGATTAGATCTGCAAATTCAACAACAACAGAAACTTTGCCGAAACAAATTTTTTATAAAACATTTTTTTCTCAACTTTCATTTGCGTAAATTAATCGAAATTCAATCATTTAAAATGACTTCTTTTCGAATAGATTTGGTAAACTAACATCATTGGAATTCAAGGAGATTCAGGCGGAACTTTTTCTTCTGACTTGCGAAGAATATCTTAATTTGATAGGTAAGAAGATCTCTCATTGTTTTATTGACTTCATTCTCATGCTTGTTTAGATAAATTCAATAGTAAAACATTCATTCCCTTACGTGCAGATGCAAATGGCAATATTAGTGTACGTCGTCTTTTATGACTTTCTATGAGTTCTATTTGTACTTTTCTTCTATAGAAATTAAGACGAAAAATAAGTAATGATCCGCATAAATTTCAAACATTGTATTCGATTGTTAATGATGAAATCATCGCTAAAATAACCAAAGAAAAGAATTCGGCTACTGATGCACTTCTGTGGCTTAAAAGGTAATATTTATGTTTTTTCCGGTTTCGAACTTAATTCTTCCGCACAGTGTGAAAACATTCGTTTGCAATCGATGTTAAATTATTTTATTCCACAATACTTTTACTTGATTTCAGCTTACTGAAATTCGATCTGTTGATCAAAAATCATTTGTTTTCTGTTTGCTTAAGAAAAAAAGCTTCTCGATGAAGTGGAAGGCTGATGCGTTGCGCACAGAATCAAAGATATTTATTAAGTACTAATACCAGCACACGTTCTCTAGCCGACTTCGCTTTTTCTATACTCTTCAACGTCTGAATTAAATCTAATTAACGATCGTCATAACTGATCAAACCTACAATGGAATGCATTCGAATAACAGGATTTTCGATCGATGTTTCATTCGAATACGTTTTAACTTTAAGGTGATTGCAGGATTCTTTAC
This sequence comes from Rotaria macrura, assembly GCA_900239685.1. Classification (NCBI taxonomy): domain Eukaryota; kingdom Metazoa; phylum Rotifera; class Eurotatoria; order Philodinida; family Philodinidae; genus Rotaria; species Rotaria macrura. The sequence goes on along the minus strand of OENT01000358.1, from coordinate 71,087 downwards.
TCGATAACAATGTCTGAGTAAGCCCAGAGAAAGATGAATGAAATGAAGTATAGCTGAATACTGTACAAGCTTCACTTGAACAATTAAAAACAATCTTATAGGTGAATTTAAAAGGCTTCTTGATAAAGCTCGTCGACGTATGATTGTAAGTTCCTTCGAAACTTTTTTCTGAGACAATCGTCGACATTGTGGCGATATTTTATTACAATCACAAGTTTTATGATTGTCAAGATGAGATTATTTGAAAAAATAGCATGTTTGACAATTTGCTTTTTGATATTGGAAAGCTTCAAAGTCAATTCTTTCAAAACTATTCATTTTAGAATAGATTAAATAGACGACTGTACTAACAATGACGAATAGATTTGTTCTATCTGTTTCATAGCATAATAAGTAAAGTATTGAAAACAAACAGTTTTACGCTGATTTACGTGAGAATAAACAGTAGTCATTTACTTATTTGAAGAAAGACAAAATAAATCACTTCCTTACCGGAAAAGTCATTTAACGAACATGATTTTTTAACAAGCATCAAACCAGAATCGACTCTGTTTGTTTGTTTGTTTTATTTTTGTCTGTGTTTCGTGATTTTACTAAGTATTGATTTGCTTGAAAATGAAAAAAAACGATGATTTATGCCGTATGAAAAAGGTTTCTATCGATTTGAGAGTTACGAAACGTTTCAGTGAAGTCACCTGCCGTGAAGAGAACGTTATTCACACGAGACCAATTCGAAGAGTTGAGGAGATCGGTTTCGAACGGTTGTCACTCATTAATTGATTCATTTTGTTCTGTTTTTATAGAAGTATGCAATTCTTTGAGTGCTTTCTTCGTGAATTCGGTCAAGGTGATCAAAGTGTTGAAGATGCCATGAATAAAGCATATGGGCAAACATTAAAACGTTATCACGGATGGATTACACGAGGCGTTTTTTCAGTAATTTGTTTCTTCAATTAAAACTCGGAACAAAACAAATCACGTTTTAGATTGCACTTCGTTCGGTTCCTTATAAAGAAGATTTTCTTCTGTCGCTTGCCATCGATCCGAACGATGCTCGGCACGCTCTTTTCGAACAACAGGTCAAACATTAATTTATGTCGAACGCGAACGTAGAACGAAGCGTAAATTCTTTTTCGTTTTAGATTTTAAACGAAATGATCGAGCATAGTTCACAAATACACATTGTTGTAAATAGAATAACCGACTTTTACATTGAACACGAACTTGAATCCGATGAAATTATCGGATGACTGAGCGTTTCTGTTTTCTATTTCTTAAACAATAAATTGAATTATTTTAGATAGAATAAAACGACATGAAAGTAGCAATAAATGATGAAAGCGACAAAACGCGTTCTCTACCGCGTAAAAAACGTCGTCAACTTGAAAGAAAATTAGTTAAAGCCAAACGAAATGCATGGCATCATGGGCAAAAAGTTCGAGATATTCTTCTATCATCTATTGGTGTAATGGACTTTGCCACTGCATTTAGATTCCAATGTCAATCGATAATGTTTCGTCATCGAGTGAACAGCAGGAAAATTCGGACAAGAAGAAGAAGAAGAAGAAAAAAAAGAAATCAAAAGATAAATCATCGGAATTAACATTTGACGAAAAAGTTTGCCGATCAATGTTTGTTTCGATTCATTGTTTATTTCGCTTTCATAGACTGCCAAAGAACATCATCGAACAATTTTACTCGAAGACAATCAAACTGAAGATCTTCAGATTAAGAAATTAGAAAAACTTCTAGGAATTAAATCGAATCGTAAAACGTATTTACGTGGTTTCGTCGATGATGGATTAGATTATCTACTGGATTTTTGTGATAAGGGCAGACGAAAACAAATTATGATGGCTGAAGGTAACATTTTAAAACGTTCCCTTCGTTGCTTATTTACCATTTTATTCACTAGGCGATGGAGAAGGAAATGCTTGGTACGACGACCAAGACGAAGATCAGCAATGGTTAGCCAATAAGCAAAAACAAAAAGTTGAACTAGCTAATCAAAAAGATAGTAAACAAGACGAAAACACAAAAAAGAAGAAAAAGACCGTTGTGAAATTTAATGATCAAGTTCAAACGAAAATAATTGATAATGATTCCATGGAGAGTGAACAGGATGATTTCGATGACGAAGAAGATTTCAGCGAGGAGGAGGACGACGTCGACGATGACGAAGATATTGACGATGATGGTGCTGATGGTGACGATTTCAGTGAAGAAGAACATGAGGATAAGAAGGATATGGAAGAAATTCCATTGAAAAAAGAAGACATTTATGGACGGATAATTGATTCTAAAGGAAATGTTGTCAAAAATAATGCAAGTAAGAAATATTAAATGGTCGCATTGAATTATTTATTTGATTAATAAGCCAATTTCAAATGTCGATGCATAACTATATATATCTACGTGTGTGTGTGTGTGTAAGCGTATACGCACTCTAATCTGTTTTAATTCGAATACATAACTCAATAGGATAAAGACGCTCATTGATAAAACAGTATTCGACATCTGACTCACATTGGTGAATCTGCCTTCTGAATTTCATCTCGTGCTCAATAATGAAATTCAATCGAGTTTTCTGTTCGTTTTCATTTTCAATTTCCTAGAGTGACTGGCTAAAGCAAGAGAACTAATATTGACTTCAACTTCGAAAAGGTTGGGTCTTGTCAAAATCAGTTTTCATCGAAGCTATTTAGATAAATGCGGGACTTTCACCGCTTAAAACAAGAGACAAAACTGCATCGAATCTTTCAATCAAGATCAGGAACACCCGACACGTTTTGCTTAATTTAGAAGGAAAAATGTTCGACGAAAATTTACTTAAAATTCATAATTAAATGCTACTGATTCATGAACTGCTAAACATTTTCACACGAATGATTCTCATGTACTACTAAGCATTAAAATGTCAACATTTTCATATTTCACAATGTTTTCTGTTTTTGAAACTTCCCAGGAGAGCGTGAGAAAGTTTGTCAGAAAAAGCTGGTACTGCAAATTGAGTGTGCTCATTTTTCTTCTTTAAAACGCTTCAAACGACACACATTTCAACCTTGTTCACTAAGGTAGCAAATCATTCCAAAACAACATTTCACATTTTACAAAATTTGAAATCGATAATTGACGGGCAGTATATTGTCGAGCATTGTATTAACGATGTAATTCGTTGTTTGATTACGAATAGAATGGTCTCCTGATCGTTCATATCAGTCAGATTGAGCTGTTAATTAAAGGATAGTTAGAGATCATATGGGAAGAAATAAACGCTTCGAAATCAATTTGCAATGAACTAAACATGGCGACCTTTTCATTTTTCTTTTCAGAACGATTTGTTTGACTAGAACTCAAAACCTAATTTTCCTTATGTGTCAACCATCGTTTCATAATAGATTTGGAAAGATCCTTGAAAACTGACGGAAATTTTAGAACTTTGTTTGTTCGGGGTGTATTATTATTTTGAACAGGGAAGGAGCTATTCGTGGAATTTCTAATGAGAATTCTAAATGTGTCGACCATTGAGGCGTGCTAAAATGCCATCAATGTCTTAAATTCGTTTTCAAGGATCTTTTCAAATTTATCTTCAGATGTTTGTTAACACAAAAGGGGAACGTGAAATTGAGTTCATGATCATGGAAATCGATCGTGAAAATCACAACTTGAAAATTTGACGCCGACTTTGATGAGTTCCGATCGAGTGCCACCGACGGACTACGTCTTTAGTAACGAAAACGTTTCGCGAAAATGCACATTGGTCATGAATTCAAAGAATGTGAGATTTACTATCATGCTCACGGAATCAATGGCTGCCTAAATTATAGAGCACAAAAGTCGGAGTTTGAAATGGCACAAGTGAAATGAACGAAGGTGCTTTCGACTACTAGATGATACATTTCATATGAACAAAAGAGAAAGAGGACTTTGAGAGAAGCAAGCAGCGTGCAGGCATAGTATTCGCTTGTTTTATTGCTGAAAGCGAAATCTCGTAGTGTTTGTTCTTTGATAAATCATATGTATATGAATATGTCTGTATTCTAGGTTCGATCTATATTCCTCCTGCACTTCGTCAGAAATTGAATTCATCAGATGATAATTCAACGGCAGAAATCAAACGTCGTCTTCAAGGTCAATTAAATCGTCTGAGTGAAAAAAATTTAGCATCAATATTAGTTGAAATTGAAACGCTTTATCGCGGTCAATCCCGTGCATCGATGAATTCATGTTTATATCAGTTGTATCACGACAGTCTACTATCAGCATTGTCATTGAGTGGCGAAAGTTTACTGGCCGAACATGCTTTACTTACCTGTCTTCTCCATGCTAATATCGGTTTAGAAGTCGGTTCGTATCTGCTGGAAAATTTCTTGATTCTATTCATTGAACATTTCAATGATGACGTTGCGAATAAGATCAATGATAATTTAATCATATTCATTTCCTACTTATACGCATTTTACATGACCAACGCAAAGATTCTTTTCGATATCGCTCGATATTTATTAAATAACAATTCGTTAAATGAGAAGCGTCTTGAATTAATTCTTCTCTTATTGAAAACAGTCGGATTCCAATTGCGTAAAGATGATCCGTTAGAATTAAAAAAGCTTCTACAAGAATTACGAACATCATGTGCATCATCAACATTATTATCGTCGTCATCGAAGCGTCTAGAATTTATGATGGATACAATAAAAAGTTTAAAAAACAATGACGTTAGAAAGTTACCTGGCGGCTTTGAACCCGAACGTATCGATCGACTAAGGAAAATCTATCGAAATTTAGTTAAAGATAAAACAGTGCAACATGCTAATATGCTTAATGTTGGTTTACAAGACTTTTTAAATGTTAAACAACAGGGACGATGGTGGATTGTCGGGTCAGCATGGCAAAAACAAGATGCTCAGCAAAATAATAATAACAACAATAACAATATCCAACAGATAGAACAACAATTTAATGACAAAATTAGAAAATTAGCAAGAAAACAACATATGAATACAGATGTTCGACGATTAATATTCGGAACTTTATTGACAAGTGAGGTAATCTGAAGCCATTAATCAATATTTAACATTAGAGGACTTGTGGCAGAATATAAATGATGATTCAAATCTATCGAATCATTCTTGTCATACTTTTTCTCTTCAGCACAACTGCAAGTTTTCTGTCTCTTGCTTCCGGATTGTTCCGAATGTTACTGTTAGTGTCAATAACGGTAACGATGAAGAACATCGAACTAGAATGAATCAACTCAGTAGTTAGCCGTTGACCATTGTCGAAAGTCTTGATTGCATCTTATTTTCACAAATTATTTCTGATGAAAAATTTGTATCTTCGGGGTTTTTTTCCAAACTAGTGAAACACCAATATTCAATGGCTAAACTATTGTTAGGACGGTCATCAATAGGTTAAAGGCAAGACGGATTCATGTAATTACAAACTCTTGTCATTTTGACTTATGTTTATTGTAGTACAATCATGATTTTTAATCTTTTCCCTGGGGACACAAAATTAGCAATAGATCCTAGTTTGCTTTCACTTGTATTCTTGTTAGAACCGTGCAAAAGCAACCCCCAACTGCAAGAAATTTTGCTTGTCTCACCTTACGAGACAACGCTGAATATTCCAAATATTTCCCAAACAGAACTCATGGAATGTCCGATATGTGTTGTGCAAGACTAAGAATTTGTTTATCTTTCATATTTTGGGATAGATGTCAGTATTAGAATGAATATGCGTAAAAAGTTCGTTTTTCTATCGCATTCATATAAGACACGCAATGAAATTGATTCGAGATTTGTTCTGTGCAAATGTCATTTTGATGGACAACGCGCGTATCAAGAAGACATAAAACCACTATATAAAGAAATATATAGATTGGCAACAAGATCTATCCACGAATGTCATTTCTGCATTCAGCCATTTTTGTCTTGATATTGCACAATTACGGTAAAACTTGCTCGGATACTTTCTCATTCGTTCATCAAGTCGATATTCCGAAGACTATTTTCTATTATCCATCAACGAAGGAAATACTCTTCGTAGGATTTAATCTTCTTTTAGCAAACATTTCTGTGAATCAATCTTGCTGCTAAGCATAATCATCGGTAATCATACAGCTATTAGAGATTATATTGGGCAAATTTTGATTGTATGTCATCAAAGAAATTGAATTCAAAAGAGTCTATAGCATATTATTCGATTCTACTTTAATTGTGTTCAACTCTAAATATAATCGGCATTGTTCTCTTTATTCAAATTCGTCGAATCTCTTTCGCATAGATCAAATTGTAAAATGAGAGACGCAAACGACTGCATCGTTGTGTCTGCTATACCTTATACAAGACTAGTTTTTAATAGAAAAGAAAACATTCTGATTCGTTCTATTTGCATCCTTCATGGAAATGTAGAATTCGGTGCATTGAAGCATGTTCCATGAATAAATGAATGAAATAAGAAAAGTGTCTCGTACCCAATGCTACTTGTTTTATTAAAAGAAAGGATAAGAAGAATAGAAAGAAGCAAATAGATTCAGCATAAAAGTAGACGACAGCTCAAGTCGATATTTTTCCAGAAAAGAAGCCGAAAAAGAAAAGTACAGAATAGAATTCAATGCTCTCAAGTAGGATTAGAATCCCGGATCGAGTGGAGTTTTCTTTCATTGCCTTTCACATATCATTTCAAGGAAAATTTCTAGATCGGCAACGATCTGTTTTTTATATAGTGCACGCGCTTCACTATCATGCATGGTAAGCGTGCTCTTCATCTCCTTGTGTATTTAGTAGCGAGACGATGCGTGAATAGTACTCGTGGAACAATATATAGTCGGGCTAACCATCTGAGAGAGAACATGAAACGTCGTTGATAGAAATCGAACAACCGAGAAAAACATTTGGCTTGAATATGCTAACTAAACATATCGAATATCACTTTCATAAAAGCATCGTGCTTTTCCGACCTACTGGAATATTCTATGTCGAGATATTCTTCTTCTTCTTCTTTGAAAAAACAATATACGACAATTAAATGTTTCTGTTCAACATAGGATTGTGATGATGCCGTTGAAAAACTTCATAAACTCAATTTAAGTAAAATGCAAGAACGAGAAATAATTCATGTGAGTTTGTCCTTGTCTTTTTTACAATGCTATTGCAATTCTTTCATTTCCATTAAGGTCACTGTTCATTGTTGCTTACACGAGAAAAGTTATAATCCGTATTACACACTGATTTTACAAAGGTTTTGTGCATATGATCGTCGTTTTCAAGTAAAATTAACTCATTTCTTTTCATCACTTTATTTTGAACGATTTAGATATCTTTGCAATATCATACGTGGGATCGATTTAAAGATCTTTCGTTGCTCAATAAACAACAACTAGCGAATTTCGGCACAGCACTATCTCAATTACTAATATCACAGACTTTGACATTGAATATTTTCAAAGTAAAAACATATTTACATATTAAATATTTGTTATATAGGACACACATCAAAACAATAATCATACTTGCTCGTAAACCTCTGCACATGAGAGACAAACAAGTTTCTGCTTCCATCATGATCGATGCTAGCAGTCGTATTAACTCACTTATAATAGATGTATCTCAAAACATCTACTGAAACTTTTCTTTGTAAATAATCTTTGATTTAAAAGATCATCATGCTAGTTACAGCATGCCAAAACATAATTAAAGACCGCTTGACTCAGTGTCTCTATCCATCAGCAAGAGAGAGAGAGTAACTGAATATGTTGCCAGAACAGATTTTCATTGGACAAAAATGTCGTAAGCATAAAATCTTGCAACAATTCATTATTCTACCTATTTATATAATTGAAGCTGGCTTCGTAAGCTATGACTCAAGAGTTTGGGGCTTAAGGTGTAGGTACGGATTTCGCTTTTAGAGGACAGACCCATACTTTAGATTTCGGATTTGTACGTTATAGAACTTGAGTTTTATTTTGGAATTAGCCGTATTTGTAGTTGTGATTTGATAGCAAAAAAGAGAATTTCTCGTGTGAGTTAGACGGTTTGCAATTGTCTACTCTATAGATGTTATTCATCGAATACTTATACCCATCACAAATCTTCAGACGCACACGCTACACTCGAACCCACAACGTTAAGACATTCTGTCCTCTCGACGATTTGCTCAATATCACCCGTAAACTATGCAACACTCATTGTGTTTAATAAGACGAGTATAGAAAAATAATATAAGTTTTGATGTTTTGAACAGTAGCTGATGATCGTTGCCTTCTCATGATGTGAGAAGAAGATTTAAGGAATTATTGATCTAAGATCTATTGATGAGAAATCTGTTATCTTTCTTCCATTCATGTCTTTTCCCTATAGCACGTTGACTAGTTGTGTGAAGACAACAGGAAAACATCATTTTGAAACTGATGTATCTCGTCAAATTGAAGCTATCCAAGATTGTTCGCTTGTATTTCGTGTAGTTCGAAGAATATGAGTCCATTTATGTCTGACGGAATACTTGCTCAAAGTTCATATCTTTTCTATATTTCTCTAACGGATCATGCTCAATAGAATGTCTTCTGACGAAATAGTGTTCAATCGTTCTATGGAGTACTGTGACAACCTCTCAATAATCATTAATAAAACAACTTGACTCTTCAACAAAGTTTCACGAGCCAATCTAATTTCTTTTGGCGAGGCCAAAGTACAATTGAGAGAACATGTCAATAATTTGTATAGCTATTTAAGTAATCTATACAAGATTGATCTCGCCATCGAACTGCTTTCCAGTGGTCTAGTTTAATCAAGCTGAGAACGAGACCTTGAAAAGTGTATTTATTTTTATAGCAACTCTATCAGTACTTTAAAACCTTGCAATCACTTAACTCATTTGTCTTTTTGTCATATTAACGATGACTCAAACGATCTTGTTCCTCGATAAAAAGCAACATGGCAAAAACAATAGCATAACTTGATGAGCCGAAAGAGCAAAGTGTATTTTTGAATATTTCCACTAGTATCCATTTTAAATAGAACGAAGATTGAGTCTTTTTCGTCGAAACTACTAGGTTCGATTTGTGCTTTTCAACGCATAGAACAAGAAACAAAACTGCATTGAATCATAACAGAAAAATGGAATGAGAAGCTGTGATGCAAAGAGATTCGACGGCTTTGTCGCGTGATAAGAAAAGAAAATCCTAATGATATTTTAATTTCATTCAAAGAATTTCAATTTCATCGAATTAACACCATCAGCGCGAACATTTCTAGTCGAATTATTCGTCAAAATATTCAACGAAACTGATGATACATCATTAAAGACTATGTTTCAATTTCCATCAACACAAAACTATAAATTTGTTAAAGATGCACTTCGGTAAGCGATGAATCATCAGAATGAGTTTGTTTCATGAAATTGATGTTTTCTTTTCTAGATTATTTCTTTCTCATTTCATTTTGAAAAAACCGAACCATACAGAATTAGTTTATCGTCGTTGTCAGATCACCATCGATCAGTTGTCTTTGGAATAAAAATAAACGTGCTTTTGTTTTTCTTTCAGATGTATGAAGATTATTTTTCGATAGACGATATTTTGTCAACGCAAGAACGCATTCGTTGCCAGCTACTGGTCGACATCCCAAAATTAGGTTTTCTTGAATCTTCATCGTCGTCATCGTTAAACGATGATAAGAAAGATGCGAAAGACGAACAAACATTATCGTCACTGTCGGCAAACACGAAACTGGAACTTCCCTATTGGATGGTCTACTCGATATGCAACTGTAAAACGCGATTTGCATCGCTACCTGAACTACCATTAGTTTATTCGCGCATTCAACGACACATTTTTGCTGCTGACGCCTCTGTTGTTGATTTAGCTAAACAAGCTCCACATTTCTATCGTCAAGGACGTCATTTATTAGAGTTAAATTTCGATGAAAAACGACAAGTTGCAATAACACTTTTGCAAACCTATCAGCAAAGATTTCGGTCGATTATGGATTCAGCTTTCCATTTAGTTTTATCCGACGATCATCATCATCATGAACGTATGAAACAGCAAACAGCGAAATTTGACAGACAAGAAAAAGTTTTATTATTCTTGGGCCAAGCTGCTTTTAGAGACTACGATAGATTGATTAATAATGAAACGAAAAAGATGCTACCACCGAAAATTCAAGGAATGACCAACGATCTTACCAATGCTCTTGCTGCAACAATCAATAAAAAGAGAAAACGATAAATTTTACCTTTATGTATCACAGAATTTATTTCTTTATCTTTTCTATATTTGTCTTCCAATAAAAGTGGTCAGATAGAGGCTAGACGAATTTCGTGTAGTCTAATAAAAAAAAGATAAGATGTTAATTACTTATTTTCTAGAGGTGATTCTTTGTTACTGTCTCGCTGGCAAAAGTACTGTTTATCGCATCAATGACGGTCTTCGTAGCCAATGTTAAATAATCAATAAAAAGAAATGTCCGTTCGAGAATTATACACAAAGGTATGTTGAATAAATATTAAACTTCTCTTTCGTGTTTTCGTCCGTTGGATGTTGTCACACATTTCAGCTTTAGGACGAAATTTTCTGAACATACTCATTCAAATGCTTAAGGTTTTTCGAAGAAAAACGAAACTCTAAGCATTCCTATTTTCAGCTGTTTTCGTTGCTTCGTTTTTTGTTTGCATTTCTTTTCTTTTCAATTAGCGAATTCGAACAATCATTTTCAAGTTCGTATTCTTTGTCAATATCCCATGTTTGCTGTGCTATATTTAGTTTATATTGCATGATTTTTGAAATAAACATATGTTGAATATTTGAAAATACGCTATAAGCGGCTGCTTCAGTCTTTCATTTTCCGAAACGCAACTTTACATACGTATTTATATAAATGATCTGCACAGAGACTATTTTATAGGGTGCACGTATTTGGCTACCAGATCAGCATCATGTTTGGCGTGCTGTTAGTGTCAATAAAAATTATGATGGAAAAGGTCAACTGGAAGTTGTATCACCTAATGGCGCAACAGTAAGCGTTCATCTTTGTAATTATTGATGATTAACATAGAGTCTCAAACAGGAAATCGTTTCAATTAAATCGGATTCCGATTTTCCACCATTGCGTAATCCAGAGATTCTTATTGGTCAAAAAGATCTTACCGCATTGTCCTACTTAAATGAACCCGAAGGTAAAAACAAAACGGATTCGTTTCGAATTGCGGTAAACTTTTGATTTCGTTTAGTTTTATACAATCTCGAGTCTCGCTTTAATAAATCCCAAATCTATACAAAATGTGGCATCGTATTAGTTGCTATAAATCCATATGAAGTTTTATCAATATATGGAAATGATACAATTCAATTGTATCGCGATCAAGATGTTCAATTGTTAGAACCGCATATATTCGCTACGGCCGAATCAGCGTATCAGTCGATGGTGAACTTTTCGAAAAATCAATCAATCATTGTTTCAGGAGAGTCGGGAGCTGGAAAAACCGTTAGTGCAAAATATGCCATGAGATATTTCGCTAATGTTGGAGGATTATTAGAAGAAACACAAATCGAAAAGAAAGTTTTAGCTTCAAATCCCATTATGGAAGTAAGTTTATTTCAACAAATTATTTCCCATGTCGATTTATATTTTAATTTCCAAAGGCTATTGGAAATGCCAAAACAATACGTAATGATAATTCTTCACGTTTCGGAAAATACATTGAAATTGGTTTCTTGAGAAACCACATTTGTGGAGCATCCATGAGAACTTATTTATTGGAAAAGTCAAGGTAAACACAAACGAGACAGGATCTTTAGTCACAAAGTTAACATCATCTTCCAATTGACTTGTCGTATTTCTGTTTCATTCTTACTGCATCCGACAGAATTTTAAATCAATATAATCCATCGATTAGCTTGACTCCAGTTCGCTAGTCAGGGATGGAATCGGTTTTTATTTCTGCTCAACCGAACCGATTCCATCTCCACAGTCAATAGATCTCATATCGACGATTTTCATCTCACCTGTCGATTTGACTCTTCGCTTCAATCAACAATTTAAACATACTCAGCATACGAACTTCTCAATGTATGACTGTAAAAAGAGTGATTCCATTTGTTCTAAATGTGAATCGATAGTGATTTTCACGCTCTATGAAACCCTAGTTTTAATTAAAAGAAAATGCATTCGTGATTAAGACAACTCACCTTCCATTGAAAATCTTCGGAAACGATAACATTTATTCTTTACGAAAAACAGCTCATTGACCTTAACCTGCATGATTACACTTAAGGTAAAAGAAAATACTAGATTCAAAATCAGCATAGAAAGACCGATGCGTAGCACAAAACGACCGATCAATGTTTCAAGAAAAATTCTAATGTCACATGAGTCAGTCAATGATATGTACGCGCCGATTCGTTCAATGATGCTGAATATAAACTTAGCCTTTATTTGTACAGAAGACGTAATTATTCAAGACAAATATCGGCGACGAAGATCGATCCTTGTATCCGGGTAGACTGTAATGTTTTACATGTTGATTCTTATTGTCACACATACCATTCGATGGTAGAGATAGAGATAAGTTCGTTTTCGGTTGATGTATTATTAAAATAATGATTCAGAAGTATTAGAACACAACTTTCTTTTAAAGGCTTCATACGACGAGTAGATAATCTCAACCGTGCTCACAAGAGCATCTTCCAATGTTAATCTCCAAGATTTCAATGCATTTTCGTCTACAGATACCTACGGTTGACCGAAAGTTCGCGTAACATTGAGTAAAAATATAAAGATACGAAGATATGTTTGATTTAATCTTCAAGAAATGTTCATGATAGTTGTTGCCATGATTATTGATCTCAAATTCAGAATTCTTTCAAACTATTTAATCGAACTTTAGCTACCTTGGATACCGCATGCGAACGTCATATTTCTTTTATTTAATTATTAAACGCTCGTTCGAAAGAATTATTTAACCAAATGTTATGTCGTATTGTGTATGACGAATGTGACGGATACAGGATTATATTGAGAACGAATATGAAGTCAGTGATGACTTTCAAGTAGCTTTTGTACGCTTTCAACATGTTGTCTATCATTTTCCCGTGTTACGCAAACACAAGACTTGAAACAATTTTCAATATAATCCACATGATTTGATTTCAAGCATGCACGAAGTAAAGTTTCGGTCCATATCTATCTCCGTGAACACTAGTCCAAGGTAGATCATCTTCAATAAGTCAACTAGCATCAGATGACTTAGGAGTAACCTATTGGAAATAGATTTATATTTCATCACTGGTAGTGCTAGAAAACGACTGACATGATCTAGTGATATTTCGCCGAATTTTTAAACCCTATAAAATATAATGTTCTCATGTGGTTTCGAAGGTAGTTCAAATTTGATGAAATTGTTAAAAAGACTTTTGTTTGATATTAATAATATTTAAGGCGGCTATCCTGCAAATTTCATAAAAACTACCTCAATATCTTTATGTTTTTATTTAATGTGGCACGAACTTTTCGACCACCCGAAGTACAGCATATCGCTCTAGTTCAAATCCTACAAGTGTTTAAGTACATACTGAGATTTGACCAAGACATTGATTTCATGTTGTATGAGTATTTTTCACAGATTATCATGACACTTTAGGTTTTCGGGAGAATTGAATCTTCAAATTTTCACCTCGAATGTCTTATGTTGATTGAGACTTTCAATAGAAAGGTTCCATGAAAAGAATTCGATTGTTTGAACGACGTTTGGGAGAGATGTGAGAATGTTAAAATATAAACTCGTTTTCAGAAATAGTGTGTAGATCGTGAATTTCTTCAAGACTATATAAATCAAGCGTACTCTCTTCTACACTCTACACAGTCGAAGTCTTTTGCATGGAGACTTATGTGCTGAAAGTCTATCAACATAAAGATTTTCAGGCGGCAATACGAAGATTCGATTCTCCCGGCATCCTAAAGTTTCAAGAGAACCTATGAAAAATAGTCATACGAAAAGAAATCAATTTCTTGGCCAACTCTCCATATATACTCAGATACTTGAAGGATATTTATTAGAATGGTATGTTGCACAGCTCAACGAAAATTATTTGAAATTCGCGAAAATCATCTCGATAGATTGCCTCGCCAATGAGCAGAAGAAGAAGAAGAAGAAGAAGAAGAAGAAGAAGAAGAAGAAGAGTGGCAAGATTAATTCGAAGGAGGATCAACTTGTGACATCGACATCGTCTAATAGAAAAATAAAAATCCTTTTTGAAACGGTGACAGCCCAGGTGATTGAATCCGATGAAATCCTATGGGAATCCGAGTTGTGGAACCAGGAACGGATCGGCCAGGAGAAACCTATTTTCTTATTAGTGTACGAATTAGCATTTAATCCCAATAGTAGAGGCTTGTTAGATCATACGATGAAATCCAATCGGATTCCGATAGTAGGATTCGACAAAATCCAGCACCAAGGGTCTGAATGTCAGATCGCAGCCAGGAAGCCGGGGGGGATTTCGTCGGATTAGAGAAACTCCGATAGAAACATGATCGGATCCAATTGTCGGAATGATCCTCCTGGGAATCGAATTCCTGACGTCACGACTTTCCTCCATGAAATTCATTTAAGAAAAACATGGCTTTTTTTTCTTACTAACTTTAAGAGTAATCCATCAAGCGTCGGACGAACGAAACTATCATATATTTTATCAGCTGTGTTCACAAGCAAATCAATCGGAAATGAAATCACTTGCACTCTGTAATCGATTTGTTTAGCTAATGTAATTGTTTTGACAATTATGTGTTTGTTAAAATAGTGCCAGCTGATCGATTTCGATATACCGCAGAAGGAGATGCAATAACGATTAAAGGTGTTAATGACGCCGAACAATTTTCGGAAACACGCGAAGCACTCGCACTTCTGGGTTTGTTGTTATTCGCGTATTGCTGCTTTTCAATCTATTCGTTTAACATGAAATGTTCACGTTTTGACAGGTATTGAAAACAAAGTTCAAATGTCAATATTTCGTCTCTTATCTGGTATACTTCATTTGGGAAATGTTATTATTAATGAAGGTGAACACGAAACAACGTTCGTAAAAGAATCCGATAAATCATTTTCAACATTCTGCACTCTTCTTAAACTTGACGAAAATCGTATGAGAACATGGTTGTGTAATAAAAGAATTAAAACTGGTGCCGAAGTTGTCAATACAACACTCAATCTTAGTCAGGTAAGGTATCACAAGATTTCTATTTCATAGCTCGGCAATAAATTTAATTCACCGTAAAAAACAATTCGAAAAGCGGCTTATTGTCAAATATTAGAAAGTAGAACCATCGGGAGTCGTGAATATTCAATATTCTATTGACAACGGATCCAATAAATGATTTGCTCAGTTTTACAAAAAAACAAAGAAAACTCCCTTCCTCACTTATCGTTGCCATTAGAGAAATATGTTGCTTTCGTTTAATACTCAAGTTTAATACTCAAGTTGGTAAACAATAGACATCAGTTGAAATGACCCGGAGAAATCCTTTACACATGATTTTCTCTATTGAAAGTGTTGTCGTGACAAGAATCCATCGCATATTGAAAGTTGCGAAGAACTTTTCTGAAAATAACTTAGTTTAACAGTAAAAATCAAAATCATAAATACGAACTTTTGATGACCATTAGCATAAATATAGATTTTGAACGGCATATGAATATATTGCAGTTTGCAGTCATTGTAAAAACAATGCATTTACGATGTGACCTTATGCGGAAAGTATCTGCTGTAATATCACATTTAGAAACAACTATAGAATCGAAATAATAAAAAATTCCAGTTGATTTCTATCGGTCAGACGAATAATGATCAAAATCAATCATGGACATGAGAAAAACCACAAATGAATACTACTTGTTAAAAGTCAAACGACTGACGTTTCCATAATTGTATCGATGATCGTCTTGTGAAGAGAAATATTTAAAATTTGACGGACACATTTTATTTCACGTCTATTTTTAGTGCTCATGAATGATTAATAATCATTCGCCTCTGTTGACTCTCATAGAAAAATCGAAATCGTTTCTAATGCCAATTCTACGCTGAAAGATTTCTATTCGAATAAGAAATCTGTATTCATAGTATTTTCAATTACCATATTTCACAGGACTTTTTCCCCATTTACGACCAATTGCACGAGAGCACACCATTTCATAGGTTTTCGTTGCTTTCCCACAAAGAGAGTTCAAATGCCTTTCATAACTTTTACATCTATTTGTATAGGATGAACATCTCACGAAAATATAAGAGCAACTTGTTTTCCGTAATTGCAGAGAATTAAGCATAAACATGTTGATGAATGGAATAAAATAATATTTTCTTTACCAAAGGTCGTCTCTCGCATTTTGTTTTCAGTAAAATTTCGATAAGAGATTTTTTAATATAAACGCTGAAAAAAAGTGGAATGTTCTTTCCAAGAGACATTAGAATAATTTCAATAACATACACAATATGAGCTAAGTTGTAAAAACCAACACTTGTCTCAGCTAACACGGCCTTGGTAATCATACTTAGATGAACACATCATTTTCAAGTGACTGTTAGTTTGAGCAATGGGCCTTTCACGGCTTGTGATTTTGTTTAATATCACTGTGCTATTTTGAAGATGTTTCTCTATTCATATATGCAACGTGTGACCTTTGCCTGTTGAAAGCGATGTTATTAAACATAGTATCAATATGTCTGATGAAACCCCTGCGTAAAGTTCAAAGCATTCGACTGACACAGGACACAATCAGGAAGAAAATGTTTGTTCATATTAGATATTTCGTCTCATCGAGAAATAAACACAAAGGAATTTCGAATTGAAGTTTTGTTTATAAAAAGCTAATAGGCTATTTAGAGGATCTGAGCATTTTCAGCAACAACCATGATTTACTTCTGGAAATGAAGCATGTGAAAGAAAAGTCAGCTACGCGTTTTGACTTCCTCTAATAGCTCGATAGTAAAGCATCTGTTTGGTCTGAAAACTTCAGAGCAATTCAAGGATCATACGTATAAACTGCTTATTGGAGTGATTTAAGATCAAAATTCTTCTCTTTCAACTTTTAACAAGTTCTCGTGTTTCTGTTAAACGACATTGTGTAACTCAAGACGAAGAACACTTCAATGCGTATTGACTATTGTTTGAATCTACTGAGGGCCCAACACATTTCACCTTTATGGTTGCTTTGCGTCTGCTGTAAGAAAAAAGTCCGTTGAACTTTGAGAATTGAATACGTTTTCTATTAAACTGAATAAATACTAGCGAACACACTATTCATTCTTGTCAAATATCTATGATTATTGAGGAAATCATATTCTTCTTTTCATTCATATGTTTCTAGGCGTTGTTTGCTCGAGATGCTCTTGCTAAACATATCTATTCGCATTTGTTCGGATGGATTGTCGAAGAAATAAATAAATCATTGGAATATGTTGGTCAACGACAATCGTTCATTGGTGTTCTCGATATTTACGGGTTCGAATTCGTCGGAGTTTAGTGAATTTGTTTGAACACTTAGTTTTTGTTTTAGTTTTGAAACATTTGAAATGAACAGTTTCGAGCAATTTTGCATAAATTATGCCAATGAAAAGTTACAACAGCAATTTTGTCAAGTAAGAACGAGAAGGAACCTCGTTACTTCGAGTGACGTTGAAAACTGAATGATCTGTTGACTTTTTCCTTTCATGAAAATAGCATGTATTTAAACTTGAACAAGAAGAATATATGAAAGAAGAAATCACTTGGTCATTTATTCAATTTTATGATAATCAACCTTGTATTGATTTAATTGAAAGCAAATTAGGAATTTTAGATTTATTAGACGAAGAATGCAAAGTTCGTTCTATCTGTGCATGCACTCATAGGAAAAATAAGTTGCAAGTCTAATTTTAGATGCCGAAAGGATCAGATGAAAATTGGCTTAGAAAAATAGTTACTCAACATGGAAAACATCCTGATTTTCTAACTAAGAAATTAACAGCTCATTCAACATTTATTATCAATCATTTTGCAGAAAAAGTTGAGTATTCAATTGATGGTTTCCTCGAAAAGAATCGTGATACGGTTCTTGAAGATCAATTAAAAATGTTAAAAGAGAGCGAAGTAATGTCGTCCGGCAGATGTCTCTTTCTTATTTAATTCACACGTGTTTTTCGTAGCTTGATTTCATTGTTCAACTATTTCTCGAAGAAGAAGATACGATAAAGAGCTCCAAAGCATCGAAACAGTCTTATCAAGTACAAAAAACAGGAACATTACAGGCGACATCAAAAGTTCAAGCACAAAGAAAGAAAACTGTTGCATCTCAAGTAAGTCATCTCGAATCTATACTTTGATTGGATCAAAATGGCATATTTTCAGCGCTTTTCACTCGGGTCACAGGTTGGTCTAGTAAAGATTCTTTGCGTTTCTAATTCTCAATAATGTGTGAATCCCATCATATCCTTCACCTTTTATTCGTCATGAGGAAATATCTTTTGTTTGATTTGAAGCACCGAATTCTTATTTCTTTTCTATGAAACAGTTTGTAATACTGAAATTTCCTTAAACAGAGAATTCCTTCGTAGTTCATCTTCTGTTGCTATTGTCTATGTTGGTTGCTTGAAAATTACTCTGATATGCATCACATAGGAAATGAAATTCTAGCATGTTGTTTACTCTATTAGTTTCGTGAATCATTAACAAGTTTAATGGCAGCATTGAATTCTACTGAGCCGCACTATGTTCGTTGCATAAAACCGAATGATCAGAAAGCTGCATTTACGTAAGTTTTTTGTTTTCTTTTTGAAAGCTAATTCACCGTGGTAATGTTAATTCTTATTAAAAATTCAATTAAAGATTCGAACCTCGCCGTGCAGTGCAGCAGTTGCGTGCATGTGGTGTCTTAGAAACTGTTCGTATAAGTGCTGCTGGTTATCCATCACGTTGGACCTATCATGATTTTTTTGTTCGTTATCGTTTATTAACTCGGGCGGCGTTGATTGATCGAACGAATCACCGTCGAACATGTGAAAATATTCTCAAGAATTTAATATCGGATGCGGATAAATTTCAATTTGGAAATACGAAAATATTCTTTCGCGCCGGACAAGTTGCCTATTTAGAGAAGTTACGATCGGAAAAACTTCGTGCATGTACAATTAAAATTCAAACAACATATCGAGCTTATTATGCTCGTAAACGTTACTTGAAAATTCGACGCACCACCATTGCACTTCAAGCATTGTCGCGGCGATATTTAGCAAAAAAACATGCCGAAGATATTCGTCGTACGCGGGCTATTACTTTATTTCAAACATTTTGGCGTATGCAATTGGCTTATCGTAGTTTTCAAACACTTCGTCTCATCGTTATTGATATTCAATCGCATTGCCGAGGTTATCTAGTTCGACGAAATCTTCAACAAAGAATGATTGAACGAAGCGTCCTTAAACTTCAATCATCAATACGTATGTGGATTGCGCGTCGAAGATTTCTTACATTTCAGCGTGCGATCGTTCTTTTACAATCGCACCAACGTCGACGTGAAGCTTGCCTAGAAGTTAAACAACTTCGACTTGAACAGCGTTCTATTGAACACCAACGACAATTGAATAAAGGTTTAGAAAACAAAATCATTTCATTGCAACATAAGATCGATGAACAGAAACGAGATAACGAACGTTTAACGCAAAAGGATCAAGAATTCGACAACCTGAAAAAAGAATTCGATCAATTGAAAGTTCAACATAAAGAATTAAGACAAAACTTGAAGAAACAAACGACCTTAGAAGAAGAACTTCAACAGTAAGACGGTCACGTTTTTGTTTGCATTTGAACGTTTCCAAGCATTCGTTCTCTCTTTCTCCCAACAGACTTCGAACAGAAAACGAACGCCTCAAATCGGACAATGCATCGATACGTAGTGATTTACTACAGACAAAACAATTAAAAGATGAAGCTCTATTAAAGAATAGTGAAGTAGTTCTGCAACTGCAGAATCAACTCGAAACGAAAACAAAAGAACTAGCGAAATTAGAAGCACAGTTGCAAGGAGATTTATCAACGCAAGATTTATCTCTGACGCGTGTAAAACATCTTGAAGAAGAATTGAATGCCGAACGACAACAACGGCAAAGACTTGTCATTGAAATGCATAGATTAGAGCAAAGATGTGAAAATCTTCAAAGTGAATTACAAAATGGAAATGGTAATAAGATAAAACCAGAGCCTTCCGATTCAAATATGACTTGGGATTCGAACTTTATGGATACACTTGATCTCCTTGATTTACCTGTAAGTTTCATTAAGCTTTCTTTTCTCACGCTTATTTTCGATATCGAAATCTTCGAGTTTAAATCCGGCAACAATTACATGTGATGTCGCGCCAATATTCCCTCATCGTTGCCTTCAATTACATCTCCAGTAATTCTTCATCGAACAGCTGAATTTTTTTCAATTCTTTTTGAAATAACAACTGACTGTCGCTTAATTATTGATTCTGATAGTATTATGAAAATCTACCAACACAATGCACTGTGAAATTCGAATAAGTTAGTTTGATGTTATATCTAGAAGGATCATAGAGAATTACTGTTTATTGATGTAAGGCCCAATTATTCGCCTAAGTTATTCGTCGTAGGTAGTCGTATGGCTTAATAGCAGATCGCCCAAGTTCGATGATCTGAATTCCACTGCTTCGCACTTATTAAAGAATAGCCTTGACTTAGATCACAATTTTTGATAATCTATATGATTGATGTTCTGTAAGAGTGTATGAGAAATATGATCTCGATGAGTCTTGTTAGTAGGACGAATTTTATGAATGTAATTAGATCATCAAAAAAGAAATATTCATCAAGCAGTTGTACAATCGAGTTATTCTGAAATCAGAATGTATCAGTCAACTTGGGCTATGTTCTAATTGGTACTGACTTCGACATCAATGAATTAGTGGGCGTAATACTCGCTGATTCAACGGTAAGGAGTGTGTTGAACTCATTTCAAACAGCCGCAAATGCAAGTGTGGTGAAAACGCTTTTTCTATGAGAAGGAAACACAAATTCAATGTCACATAATATAACCATCTTATTTTCATCGAAAACCTCTTCATGATATTCTCGTTCGCTTTTCAAAACCGATCGAAATCAACTGACAAAGAAAAACTACTGAGATTCATTTCGTTTCCTTCGAATCTTTTCATGTTTTCACATGTGGATAAGGGATTTTTTTATTAACGCTATTCCACATTCAATTATCAGATCGATTTAAGTGCTTCCAGTAAGAAGACTATCGGTCACTTTGCATCATCCTTGATATCTTTCAGCGCTGTTTTATATTGCCGCGTCTTGCTTGGACTTCAAGGCTCACGACCAATGAGTCAATCTGATAAGACGGTTAAAATTTCTCACGAGATACTAGATAAAATGATCAATGTTCTGTTCATTGATTCCTCTTAGAATAATGGAATTGTTCTCGATATACACAGTGCTTTACTCTTCATCTGATAAAATTAACCTTCTTGTTGAGAATGTCACAGTCCATCATTGGACATATGAAAAATCAAATACGGAATTTCACGATTTGTGTATGCTTAGATTTTATTTTAAATATTCGATATTGTTATAATCATGCTACATTCGGTAGATACATAAAATTCTCGTTCGTCCTTGAATGCTAGAGTAACTGTTACCCGGATCAATTGATATGACTAACCATGTTTTACCCTTAACTTCGTCGAGCACGGCTATTTTATCCTCTGCAACTGTACGGAAACGAACAGTATTTTTGTGTACTATGGGGCACAGCAATACACTGCTGAATTCAGAGTTTGTATTTTCATGTTTTATGGTGGTATACCTGCTGAACTATCGTCATGATATAGGACCATATTTCTGTGTCTGATATTATGATTCGATATGCTCCGCCGATAAGTTGAACAGTAAGTAACCGCAAACAGTTGTATATTTGGACTTGGTTAAGTAAACCATCTGAATTTATTATTTTTGATTGAGTTACTTAACGTAAGTTGAGTTAACCGTCGAATCAATAATATTTGCCCAAATAACTAGATGAATAATATCCATTCAGATCTCCGTCGACGAACGGCGATAGATCTGAACGTAAGTCGAATGTTGGCTCCAACTTTATGCGATAAAAATAGTTTCTATGAAATTCTAAGAAATAATTCCAGCAGATTTCTATCGGAATTGACGGGTAGAAGAATTCCCACATCTAATGAATGGATAAATCAATAATTAGAGTTGAAATACGAACTTCAACATTTATCGTATAAAGAAAAAAAACAATTTGCGTTTTGAATAATAATTCTTTCGACCAATTAGATTCATTTAATATTGTTGTACGAAAATTTCTAAACGAACATTCTTCTTTCCGACAAGAATCAACTGTTAAAAAATGCCGTCTTTTCCTTTGATTCCAAGTAAAGCTAAAGATTTCTTTGGCAACATCAATATTTCAATCAGAGAAACTTGTTTCGATGAATCGATTTACCTTTTAAGTTAACAGTATGTATTTAGGTTTATTGGCTCGCTCTTCGCCCTTCATTGCAGACATCAGCACTGCGTTCCCTAATTAATTGACTATTCTAGTTTATCTGGATTATGTGAGTTTCATGCTTTAGCCACTCGAAGACTGCATCAGAAAAACATTTTTTATTTTGCTTCTTTCCATTCGTATGATTTTTGTTTGTTATATTATTATTAATGTTTTCATCCATTTGATGAACAGATCAATCTACTACAGATATTCACTATGTGTTCACATATTTTAACGAATTCTTATGCATTTCAATGAGTTTCGTAAAAGTGACATTGACTACTTTCGAAAGTCAGTAACATCATCGTGTCATTCTTTGCTCGTGTCTCTGTTAGAGTGATGGAAACTCCATAAGTTATCTTTGAAATCGACACATCATTGTTTATCTGTATTAGAATAATGATGAACGTCTTTCAGTCATTCGAATGTCAAACGAGGTCTTGAAGCTGTTCAAGTCTTTTATTCATGTCGTCTAGCCTCTCTAATCTTAGTGTCTACAGTCTTTAATCTGATGAAAAGTCTCAGTACTCCGATAGACAATCTCACGAACTGTTCTTTCGAAAAAGTATAGGTTTAAAAACAGTTTTCATTTGAATATAAAATATTCTACAGGTAGAAATACATTGATCGCTGATTTTTTCCCGCATACAAAAAAATGAAAAGATCGAACATTTAAAATCATTATTTCTGACTGCACTTCGATTTTGATACGATAGATATGACGAAAATATCTTTATATTCAAATCGTTTTTGAATTTATAAACTTGGTTCGACCGTTTTTCTCTTCGCATATTTGAAAATAAACATCACGAAATTTCAAACCTATGGGATTTCAGATTAAACGATTCCCGAAGGTAATCAGAAGAGAAATGAATAGAGAAAAAAGGCCTTGTTTTATTTTCCTTTTCATAGTCTAACCGGAGGGAATCGACATCGATTCATTCAAAAGCATAAACACTAAATAGTTTGTTTATCGAATTAAACTAGACTCTTTAATCATCTTTCTACGGAGTCTGTTCATAAAAGAAGCTACTCGAAATTGGTTGATGTGTGTTTGTGTTTTAATGTTTAACGTAATTTAATAGATGTGGGTCAATCTTCTTATCCACATGATAATAAACTGACTAACAGCTATATTTGCTTTTGTATTAGGACCAAGGATCGTTGGTCAATGAAGGTTTAACCCCGCGTCGTCCTCCTCCACTTCATTCATCGACGGCTAATAATCATCAACGTTATTTATCAACCGGACAAACAAATGAAGAATTTGAAGAAATAAGCGAAACAACTGCTGCTGGTGGTAGTGGTCTTCTTCTACGTCTACAACGACGTCTTAAGCAACTCGAACGAGAAAATAAAACGATGAACGAAGAACTCGAGAAAGGAATAACGAGTTCAACGAAATCGAGTGCAGCTAACAAACATTCGTCGTGGCATCTAGATGAATTAGAAATGGATAAATTAAAGAGCGATTTGAAAACATTAAGAGAGCAAGTGCTGAGAGGCGATGAACAAGCTGCCAAAGAACAATTACTTGGTAAAACGATAGATTTTATGCGTTTGAGACTTGTTCAACGTAAACATTCATCGCTTTATTGTAGCTCAATTTGATGCATTGAATGCTGAATTAGAACATCGTCGTCGGGAACAAATTGAAATGAAATCTAAACTAAAAGAACGCGTCATGCAACATGAGAATGAAACGGATGATGTCATTGCAGCTGATGCCATTGAACAAGCTTATCAAAGTCAAAAGCAGATAAATAAGTATGAATGCTCATAGGTTATTTTGCCGGTTTATTTAATCTACTTTGACACATGAATAGAATGCTGGAACTTGAACTCGAACAATGTCGAACGTCTTATCAACGTGAATACGAAAGAACACAAGAGCGTTTAACAGAACTCGAAGAAGAAAACGTTGAATTGTGTAAATCAATCGATGAAAATACTGTTGATGATTCAATGAAACAACAAATATCCAGTGTTATCAATGAAAATCTCGTTTGTTTTGTTCCATTTTCTCTTCATTCGTTATCGCCGTTTTGTTTCTCTATTTAAGGAACTTCATCAACAACTCGAAAATAATCAAGCTGAAATTAGAAAATTAAGACGCGTTATCAAACTTGTTAATAAGAGCTTTTCAGCAGGTCAGTTTTCCTTCAGTGCCATTCGATCGACTAATCAGACGAATGTTCCACACCCGTAGATGACAGGATCACTCTATCGAGACATTGTTCTTTTTCAAGCACAAATGCTTCACTCCACACTCCACACAAAGACATGCATAATAAAGACAAATGAAAAAGTCAAAACAAATATACATAAACCTGTCGTGTTGCACTTCATAGATCTTCATATCTTCCAACTACCCGTTAGAAAAGGTAGAGATGAATCGAGAGTTTCCTGTTCAACTAGTTCTGTTTCTTCTTGAAAACCGTCATTTCGTCTACTAGAGTTTATTTACAAGATGAAAAAGATGATCAATCGTATCTCGCGATATCTTTTGACTTGCCCATTTGAGCGTCGAACTGGATCAAGGATTTCTACTCGAAATAATCCCATAGAAAATAAGTTCTGTTTATTGAACATTATTTTTGGTTGACTTTGTGAGCGAGTGTAACGCCTTTCTGCTGTAGATAGAACTATTACTCGTTTTTCGGAGATATTGTCCAGCTCTCCTATTGAATTGTTTCCCATCATTACTTATGAGAACCGCCGAGTATCTTTAATGCGATTTGAATAATCGCGCGACATGCACGATTTACTATATCAATGAATTTTGAAATTAAAATGAATCTATTTAAAAACTAGGCAATGTAACATGGGAACAAGTCCTACAAAATGGATCCGTGGGTGGTATTTCTTCATATGCTAACGAAGTTGATGCTCCTCTTTCAACTTCATTAATTAAAAGTACTCCCACAACAACTAATCGAACAGGCAATGTTGATCTGCGTCGTCAAAGTACGCGACATTTTAGTGGAATGATCAGATGTGGTCCACAAGAAACTGAACGAATTACTGATGCAGTTATTCTTGGTTTGTCTCATAAAAGAATCCTCCCGATTCTTTATCTCATAGACAATAAAATGTGACCATTACTTTCTAGAATTGAAACCTCGGCTGGCTGCAAAATATATTCCTGGAATTCCTGCCTATATCCTTTTTATGTGCATTCGGTATATTGATTTTGCCGATGACGAAGCACATGTTGCAGGATTTTTAGCATCTGTAACAAAAAAAATTAAAAAAGTACCACGAGTAAGAATAAACATTTTGTGTTACTTGTATTAGATTTTCAAAGAATATTATCAGTCTGCGTTTTACCGTAATATATATATATACAATATAGGGCTCGCTGACTTCATTGATTATGCTATTTAAATTCTCAATACTATTGAGTTTGTTTTTTCAGACAATGACGTTGTTAGAAAAAACAATCAATACAGTTGATCCTTGTTGATTCAGTGTCAATAAAAGAAAAGAAAAAATTAGCTACTCGACTTATCTGATATTGACTAATAGTTATTTATTCATTCGTCGAGTGAGTGAAAATTGCCATTTGTGAGATACTATACTCTTCTCATGAGCAACCTCGACTCCTAAGAATTTACTCTATGTTTATCAAAATTCACCTCAAGCTTTGAGGAGATTTTCAAAACTTAACGAATGTTTAGCCGTGAAATACCCTCCCGCCCCCCCTCCCGTCTTCCCTTCCAAGATCGAAACAATAACTTTGTCTTCAATTAAACAATCACCGGTTTGGCCTGATAGAAATCATCTCTCGGATTATGAATATCGTATATTTCTTTTCGAATTTCGAAAAACTAATTTCATATTAATACGATGATTTGACAGGTTGAGATTCTTGACAGAACTCGTATCTTTAAAATCAATAAGGGATGGTCTTAAAATCTTTTGGAACAGTGTTTGAAATATTTGAACTAACGTTTGCTGAAAGTAAACGATGGTCGTCAATATGTCTGTAACGGCTGTTGAACGTGGAAACTTTAGGGCGTCTTTATCTACAGCATTATATAAGACGAAATTTTTTTCATGCCAATGATTTTAACAAAACATCGAGAAAATGTATGAAAATGACTCGGCGTTAAAATGAAAGGTCGAATGAAAATGACGAGAGAAAGCAATGTTTTTCAACAAAGACTTTAGTAAACAATTTTATTCACTTAAGCTCGAAATATATGAAAGATAATCATTCGTCTTACATCGTAAACTGTGTATGCGAAGTCTCTCGATCTAAATCACAGAATATCATCCGACGGCAAACCGTTTTCATGCATTTTTAGAATATTTTACAGAAATCATCCATTCGAAACGATTTCGTCTTAGATAATTTCAGAAAAAGCGGTGCCCCAATCTTTCTTCTTTCGAATGGTAAAATTCACCGCTCTCTAGCTCTTGCAATTCTTCAGTCATTGCACAAATCCTCACGATCATTGTGTACATGATGACTCTGTTACCACATCCAATTCTTCGCAATTCTACGCTTTAATGAGAAGGTCTCCAAGCATATCTGTAATCTAAAAAGTACTAAAAGAGCCGCTATCACGATTGACATCAGGAACTTTCAGATACTTTTCATAGTGAAGGCTACATTTTCTCGTCAGCTCCTAAGGATAAATTTGAGATCAAAATCTTGTTTAATAAAATTTGTAAACGTTGACAGAAAAAAAAATATCCGAGAAGATCATTTGTATCAAGAATTAATTGCTATTGGTTAATAGCAACTGATTGAAATAACTAAGTAGGATTTTACGATCTTCCTTATTGAAATGTTCTTTGAAGAATCGATCAGATTAAAGACAACGTTTTCACCTTGGGAAATTTCGTAATAATTGTTATTTTTCTATGGGTTATTTCAACTATGCAATTAGTGAAAACAACGCATTTACGCTGTCAGAGTCTTTAGTATTGGTAAGAATTTCAAAACATTGTCTTGTAGTGCTTCGCAAACATAGATTCTAGAAGAGTAAAAAGTCGAATCAAGTAACGATTTAGCGAGTCGAGTAAGATTAATTCCCGTATCAAACTTTGCTAATTACGATGAAATAGTTACTGAATATTGACAACAGAGTTTTTCGTCTCATAAATAACCGATGCTTTAGAATGATATTGAACAAATAAAATGAAACATGTTTAATTTGAATAGAGAAACGAAGATATCGACTATCCAATCTTATGGGCAACGAACACAGTTCGATTTCTCCATATATTACAACAATATAGTGGCGAAGAGGTATGCTCGTATTAAATCAGTAGTTGCGATGAATGGAAATTCGATTTTTAAAATAGAAATATCAAGCTACAAATACACCGAAACAAAATGAACAAGCATTGAAAAATTTTGATTTAACTGATTATCGAACAATATTTGCTGATCTTGTTGTTCATCTGTATGATGAAATTCTTAAACGAATCAAAGCCAAATTATTGCCGATGATAAGTAAGATTTGCATTTTGTGAAACGTGATTTCCAAGACGTGTTGAACGATTTAGGTTAGAAATGCTTAGATTCTCACTTGTTTCTGTCAGTCTTGTCTTAAATCAAACTATGAATGTATGACTTTGCTGTTTCCGGCGAAGAATATCGCTGATGTCAAGTAACCATACCAATGTCCCTCACCTAGTCGTGTTGTACATCAACTAAGTGAATTCCCAATGATTTCTAGTTCTGAAAGTTCAAAGCAGCTCAAACAGCTGCTTGGATTATCGTTGACATAGCATTGTTACTTTCTTTTGTCTACATTTTCACGTGAGCTAGAGTGGCTCGAAATAGATAAGAAGAATGAAAAAACTAAGACGATCGAGCGAACTAAACATGCAACTCAATCAGAATCTTTCGAGACAATCCAGCGTCCCGAAAAATTCGATTTGTCCCATCCCACGAAGAAACCACCTCAAAACATTTCGAGACTGGACCGTCAGGATCGAATAAAAGTATGTCTACAGAACTGTAAACTTGATTCGAAATCATTTCATTGTAGTCTAACAAAAGAAAACATTTTCTAACTACGGTTTTCGAACTTTTCGAGTCGCTTAATTAATCTTTGACGATACTCATTTTTTTAGTATTATGAAACATCGCAAAAACGAGGAGGACTGATTTAAAGCCATAGTACTTCGCGTCGATGCGACTGTATTTTGATTTTCTATTCAGTAAGTAAAGAAAGACTAGGGCTCATGTAGCTGACAAAGTTATTTATATTTGAGAAATCGACTTGTTCTCTGAACTGTCTATTGATTATTTCCCTATAGATGTTCTGTAGTATTACTTGATCGATGATAAAGAAATATGCAAAAATCGGTTTTTAATACGATTCGTAAGATTAGCTACATCTCGTTTCACATTTAAATCCTGTCGGCATTGGATTCGAAGAGCTGCCTAGATGATATTTCGAGTGTCACTTGTTATTTTAATCTAGTTCCGGCTATAATTGAACATGAAGATCTTGAATCAGGTGGCATTACATCTGTAAATCCAATGGCATCTTCGTCAGCTTCGACCGACAAACGATCAAAATTTTCAGCGCAAGATCTTCTAAAACAAGTACTTTGTTGTTCAACGAAGTCATCGACTCTGTTCAATCGTCTTTTTCTTCTTAGTTAAACGATTATCATAAGTTAGTGCAAATGTATTCGGTCGAACCAGTTATTATTCAACAATTATTCCGACAAGTTCGTCTAAAATTTATTCTATAGAAATAAACTTCGATTTCTTTTCTCATTGAAGATATTCTACATAATCAACGCCCAAGCACTTCGCGGTTTACTCGTACGAAGTGATTGCTGTAATTGGAGTAAAGCTCTTCAAATTCGGTTAATACTATTTTACAAGACACAAACCATAATGAACAAATGATTTCTTTTGTTTTTCTCTGCTTAGATATAATTTAAATCATTTAACAGAATGGTTGCGTGATCAAAATTTGCAAGATAGCG
Organism: Rotaria macrura; assembly: GCA_900239685.1. Taxonomy (NCBI): domain Eukaryota; kingdom Metazoa; phylum Rotifera; class Eurotatoria; order Philodinida; family Philodinidae; genus Rotaria; species Rotaria macrura. The sequence goes on along the minus strand of OENT01000358.1, from coordinate 41,568 downwards.
GTGCTGCTGATTGTCTTCTTCCGTTAACCCAAGCTGTTCAATTATTTCTTTGTAAGAAAGACGAATCAAGCATTAGTAATGTTTGCACGAAATTAACAATTATTCAAGTAACGAAAAACAATCTTTTTCACCGAAATAGAGAGACAAACTACAATATGAAATCGTTTTCGAAAACTAATTTTAGGTAACAAAACTGCTAAGTTTGTATAAATCAATGGACGACTTCGATGATCAAATATCACCAGCATTGATCAAGAGCGTATCTGAATTGCTGAGACAACAAAGACTTGGTTCAACAACAGATCAGAAGAGGATCGATTATGAACACCAAGAAAATTTCGATCTTTCGTTTACATTTCCACTTGTATATCCATACGTTCCATCGACAGTTGTACTTGAGCAATTGGATATACCACCTGAACTTCATCTAGATTTTCTTTCACTTGTTTAATGATAACACGTTTAGAACAAAAGAAAGTATTTTTCCTTTGTTTGTCACTCCATGTGCTTGTTCTTACTCTTCTTCTTCTTCTTGTTGTTGTTGTTGTCGGTGCTATATAATTTCAACTAATTCCTTTCTTTTTATTTGACAATTTTCACTCTCTTTCTCTTTCTCTTTAATTTCTCTTGCACAATGATTGTGTCCATCTATCATATTGAAACACAAAAATTTTAGTGACTCATATATATATAAATAAAACAAAACAGTAATTGAGATAAATCAATATCATTAACTCTATTCTATTAGTTCATTCTTCCGTTTTCAAATCGAACTTTATTTTATGCGTGCTCGTCGATTAGATCATTTAAATATGCTGCCATTTAAACTAAGTTTAACTCTAACCAATGTCGAGAGTAGAAATATCATCGAATTAGTTGTTTTAGTATCGCGCTTCCAGTCTATCTAGCCCAATTAGCGGAATAGCTAGAAAAGTGAAAACTGAATAGATCAATGTAGAAAACGATTGCTAAAACCAGGAAAACCTAGAATTGAAAGACGTTTGCAGATGAAAAAATTGTATTTTACGAATTGGTATCGATTTATACTAGAATTGAAGTTAAAATTGTTCGTTCTCCATCTACCGTAACCTCCCCTCTATTCACAATAGAAGAGCCCCTTCGATTAATGAATCATTTATCGGTTGTAAAGAGCGTTAGTTAGTGTGCTTAAATCAAAACATGCCATATTTTCACTATTTTCAGTTGGAAATCTTAAAACAGTGACTTCTAAATTATATTTGACCTTTTGAAATTCGAGAAAATCGACAAGATACTCCAACAAATCGTGTTGGTTTCTTGAATATTTTTATTATTAAGAATCGTGACAAAATATTGAACATAATAAAAGGCTTCCACCGAAAAAAAAATTGTTTGCTCCGATACAATAGAACACCCTGGAGTCTTCTGTTGTGCGGGGGCAGGAATGATAATTTTAAGAAAAACTACGAACGCATATATATTTGTATCTGTAAAGTAAAAATAAACGTTTTTCACAATAAACAAAAGAAAACCGTTTCTTGTGCTTAACCGATGTATGTTCGAATGAAATGAAATGACCTGGCGAAAAAAGCGTTGGCTTATACTGAATTTGGATGTGATGCGTATTTACACACGAATGTAGAAAATGAATCTTTATCGATTATGAAAAATCATATTTATTTGAATAATACGAATATGGTACAAATCCACTAAAATCAGTTATGAATTGAATTATTCCTCCTTTTTTCTATTATCTTCAAGGCTATTCTGAAATTTCGATCTTCAACATTTTCCTGTTTAACTTCTTCGACCAACTTCGATTATAGTTTGACTGGTATTTGCCCTGTGTTAGCAGCAGTGCTCGAAATTCCGTAAAAAGACATTTCTCTAGAGAAAAATCTATTCTTTTTAGAAACTATCAAGAAAAAGAAATGAAATTTCTTTACATCTACACTTTGCAAATATTCGTGTAGCCATAAAATGAGTAGAATGTCGCCTCTCCTCTTCAAGTATCATGAGCAATGTTTGAGATTCATAAGAAGTTCCAGTAATTAACAAATTTTCTCAATAGGTTTAGTAATTTATAAAACATCTTAATAATCTTTGAAAATTCCTGATAATTCTGACGATAGGGAGTTCTTCTTTGTTTTATGAATGAACCTACACTCGGAAAACAATTACTCGACGATTTCTGCAATTTCTTGCATTTTATTTCCCTGTCGAAAACCATCGGTCTGAGTTAGCGTTGAAGATGTTCTGTGCATTATTTTGTAGATCGAGAAAGAAGTTTCTGTAACTTTTCATACTTCCGGTTCGTGTCAATTCTAACAAGTTTCATGGATCTCGCTTCAATTGCAGTAATGTATTGACATGATATAAGTTTCAATAGGTTTTCTTTCTATTTGCCACGATTATTTGATTGATATGTTTAGTGCGGTTTTTTATCACTGGTAGAAATGGGCGGAATCAAATTTATTTTCAGTCCACAATTCGCTTCGGAGAAAGTTTTTTTGTTTTGACATCGATGCTGTATATCTGTGCTGATTAGCAAAGATAAATATAAGAAAAATTATATCTGCCTAAGTCAATATTTTCATGAGTCGTCAATTTTGTTAATTGATTACAGTCTACAGACCGGTCCTGAACGTGACATAATCTGGAAATCTGAAACTGAACCGAAAGAATATTAGTGAAAAATCAAGTCGCACTCGAATCGACTCTTGAAAATTGTTGTCGAATTCATTAGAATCTCGATGGATCATTGCAGACGTGAGTGCTAATAGAAGAGATTCAAACTTCCCAGTTGAAAAGACTCGCATCCATTCAGCGCTGTGACCGTGGTAAGATGTCAGCTGACTGCATCCGCCTGAAAGATAGTAGAACACGACTCTGTGTGACATCTACTACTTCAGAACTTTACAATCTCATAGAGGAAATCATATGAATCTCACTCGTGTTCAGCTATGATGACTCAATTGATAAGCAAAAGGTAATGAGTCTGAATCAGCAATTGCCAAATAGGGAATATGTCAACTGTTAATTGTTGCTTTCCGCAAATCGTATATCACTCAATTATGAAAAATGAATGCCAGATGTGCATTTGTCACGCTTTTTCTAGGCTTATTTCTTCACTCTCCCTTGTTCTCGATATCTGAGAACGAGTGATTGACTTAAATCGTGACTCGTGCGTCAAGAAGGAGAAGAAAGTTCCTCTGCAGTCAGCCAAGTTAATAATACTTTATTTCAATGGCGAGATTTCTGATGTGACACATTTGAGAGTTAGTTACGAATTTTCATCGTGATTAGTATCAAAAAGAAAAACTCATGTCTTCAAAATTTCTAAATATTGCATTTTATTATATATATTTCCTATCTCTATCATACAGAGAGAGTATTCAATTAGTTAACCGTACGCTAAGTGAGATAAACAGTGTAAAATTCAGTTTACACTAATCAGACACAGAAAACACGTCCATCCTTGTATTAGTATGACAGAAGCTATTAGCAGTGGGAAAAACCTCATCATGCAAAAATTCACTCGCCGAATATTCTTGTATTGAATATAACTTAAAAATCACATACTGAAATGGGTCTCAAGCAAACTATCTGTGGAAAACACGTTACAATAAATGCTCTTTAGAATAATGTAAATTTCTCCGGAACTCTCCCCGATGAAAAAGTTGCAACTTTCGACGCCCATATAAAGTTTTATCTTTCATCTACTGTAAAAATTTGAGTCGAACCGAAGAATCAGTTCAAATTCGAGAGAGAAAGAGAAATTAGCAAGATGAGTTTAACAACCATTTGATATTACATTCTTTGACTCACTTCGTTCGCAGTGAGATTGGTTTATTCAATTCACATTCCTTGATGCTCTATTTCTCCTATCCGATGCTCCCTTTTCTCTCGCGTAACGGGAGATAATTCGGAATAAACAAATCTCACTACGAGCGAAGTGAGCCAAGGAATCGAACACGTGACGCTAGCAACTACTCTGTCCAAAAAGAATATGGAAATAAGTTTCGACTCTGCTTCACAAGAGCGTTAAACTTTTCTGTCAAATCATGCGGACATCTGTCAAGGAGAATCAGTATTTTTCTTATTTCAGTATAGTCAAAAAATTTCCTTTCCTTTCGAGATAGATCAGCAGAATTCAATATTTTCTTTTGATTATCTCGTTTAGGTACCAGTCATCGCAAACAACTACTCAGTCGAAATTTCGTCTGCGCGTAAAAGCCTTAGAATAAAGCCATGTACATATTAAAAAATCTATCCAAATCAATAAACAAGGACAAAAGCTATTAGCCCAATACGGTTAATACGCCAACTGTACCCAACAATTGCAATTCATTCATAAATATTTATACAGACGACCTTGAGACATTCGCTATAAGAGCGTGATAACTTTTTGCTGCATACTAGTTTGCTGAATAAAGCAGAATTCTATAGGAAACTCAGTATGATGAGTTTTTTGGTGAGAATGTCGATGAACAACATATCTAATTCAATCTCAGTTTTAACTTTTTCTTAACACGTTGTTCTTGTCTCTCTGGTTGTTTATTCTTGTGTTTGGTTGAAACTATTTTATACAAATCAAAAATAAAGCAATCGAAAATTAGATTTGTTTGACGATCGATTTTTAAAACGGTTTTCTGTTGCATTTCAGATTCCGAATGAGGAACGAGTCTCTCTCGAGAGATTGTTGCCGACTTTTACTTTGACGAAAGAAAATAGATCTCGATGAATGAGCCGATGCGCAACACATCGTCTTAGCAGTAATATTGAAGAGCTTGTCAAAAACATATTTTATCTTGCTCAATGTTTCTGTTCATCGGAACATTATTGCAGCAGATAAATACTTCCACAATAGTCGCATACTGAAGTTTGTAAGGAAAAAGAAAGTCTTTTTATGTTGATGAGAAAATCTGTATGACCGCAGCTTGTTGTTCACTCAGATCATCAATGTCACTTCGTATCAAAATGACAATGGGTGAAGGTGAAGCTAAACATAAATGAATAAAGACTATCTACAATTACACGTTTTCACCCCCCATCACGCATAAATACACACGAAACCAACGAACTACATTTCAATTTTCTTGTCGAGTTACACGTATAAATAGAAAATAATCAATAGAAACATATTGTATGGCTTGAAATTTCATATGAATTCAAATAAATAGAATGAGAAAAATATTAACGTACTGACGAAGACTCACATTCTCTTGACTCGTTGATCTTTTATCAAAGGGAAAATGTTGCATCTCATGTTAACAAGAATAAATCTTTTGAGCAAGTTTAATTTAGACGCAGTTCATATTCAAAAAATTTCAATTCCTTATATGAACATTTTGCTACCTTTAGGATAGTCCACGTTTTTCCTCCTGTAAATGTTCAACTGATACCTTTCTTTTCAAGAAAAAGAGCATATGAATCAAATCTAGGAATATTTCAGAGCTGCACAACATCGATAAATAAATTCAAATAAAATGAAAATTCCGTAAGTTTCTCCTGGCTGATGTCTCCGATCCATTGATTGCAAAGTATTTTTTTGATAATATCGTTCGAATTTACTAATGGAAGTTCTATTGATGAAAATGTCATTGAAAAGAAATCTGCCTTTGAGATTTAGTCGGCAATCTCTAATTTCGTTCTCTTGAAAAGTTCTCGAAGGTTAACTACGGCCTCCGTATGTACCAATTACAATTAGGATCCTTCAGCCACGATAGGAAGAAGGATTCGAACGACTTTTGTAAAATAAAGATTACTGAAGGAAATTTGTCGTCAGAGAACTCGAATCTGAAATCGTTTTGTTTTTAAATTTCTAACTCAACTTTTTTGTATGAAAAAAAGATCAATTATTAAAAATCGAGATTCTTCCTCGAAAAATATCATTGATTCTTATGAAAAAACTTCAACTTGAACTTTCATGAAATCAAGTAAAGACTCTCATTCCACAATGTTGATATTATTTCGTCGATCTTTACCAAAGGAGAATCCTCATTGCATTCCTTGTTCCCGTTCTTGGCAATTAAAACTATTCGAATGGGTATAATCCAACTTTGATCGCTGAAAGATCCATCATAAAATAAAAATTCTTTTCTTTTTCTTCAATCTATCTCATATTTAATGGTTGGATTGCATCATATGTTTTCAAACGATATATTATTCATGTCAAAATTCAGTCGGTGCATTTTTTTCGTCTGTTTTCTTACGCGCAAATTTTAAGCAAGGAAAGAGAGAGTCTTTAGCGCGTGCATGCATCACATGTCCTTAAAAATGAGACGCACGTCATAGTGAATGTTTTCATTGCGTGAAAGAAAATAAAAATATGATACACAAGTAATTTGTTTTCTTTAACTTAGATGTAAATTTTCAATGGTATGATGAAACATCATTTAGCGAAGTGCAATCATTAGATGGCGCTCATACTGACTTTTCCTCAGCAGAAAAACTATTGGCGACAATAGGAAATCCAATTGTTTCTTCCCTTCGACTTCTACACATCTGTCTTCCTTCTTCTTCTTCGTCTTCATCATTTGGTGGTGATGAATGAAGAAATAAATGCATATCGTTCCTTTTTTTTCGATGTCTTTCACTTGTCTTTTTTTTTCATTTCGATAAACGAAAGCTACGCTTGGAAATAACTGACAACGTCAGATGTCTTCTATTTACTTATGATCAACTCGACAATTACTCGTTTTAGATTTACTAAATTGTGTTTTTCTCTATTTAATGGATTTCTATTGTGACATTTGACAAAGTACAAACACAATGCTTTACTTATTTCGAGTTGATATTGGCGAAACCTATATATTTGAAACTGATTTAGCGTTTCAAGAGTTTGTATTTCAACGAATAGGTGCTTTGTTTCTCGAAAATCTTCTTTGATTAAATTTAGCGTGAAAAAATTGAAATCAGAAATTGAACATGAATACGGAATAGCAGCATCGAAACAAATATTAATCATAAACGGTGGAGAATTATTAGATGACGATGCTGTACAAGTGTGCATGAAAACACGTGAAACATGTGCTGGAACGGTTGGTGTTGTTTGAGTTTCCTCGAATAAAACAACTCTAGCCGTATTGTTTGTTTAGGAAGAAAATCCAATTTATCTTTTGGATAAATCGCATTTAGAACGGTCACATCCGATGCAAATACCATTGACGTCAAGTAGTATACCAATAGTGGACGATTCAAATGTTCAACAATGGCTATCAATGCCATCAACCTATGAAACAATTGTTCAACGAGCTGACACCGCACAAGTTCGAGACGATGACATTTATTTTCTTCTAATGAATCAATTTCGTTGTAGAATTTTAATAGATATGCGCAAAAAATTCTTCAAAATTGCGAAAGATTCATTCGTGACCAGCAAGCCCAGTATCTTGGATGGATGGCGGTTATTGCCAATGTTGAAGACACACTCTCGTTCGTTTTCAAAATTAGATTTTCTTATTCTTAAGTCAATGCGTTTTCTTTTTCTTCGTCTCTTTATAGAAGTTTTTCTCTCAACCGAAATTCATACAATCGTTTATATGAAAGTTATTTATTGCAGAGACCGTCCTACGTGCAACTTTTCCAAAGGTTTATCAATTTTTCATTGTTACTCTTAACTCACAATGAGTTTTCGAAATTCCCATTGTTTCCATTTTGTTGAATCCTACTTTAGTCTTCCTCGTGCAATTGAAATACTTCATCGATTGAAACTTCCGAGTCAATTTCTCAACTCAATTCATAATTCTAATATAATGAACTATAAATCAACTGTGTCCACGTCAACGTCATCGTCATCAATTAGTTCAGCAGCAACGACCAGTGCCAATAACTTATCACCAAATGACGTTGATAATCAAACAGAAGGAGATATGACTTTATTCGAATGGATTACTGCTCAAGTAATTTTTCTATTCTATCTTGAAATGCACATCTATTACTTCTTCGAAGAAAGCATTGACTCGTCAATCGAATCTCGATAGTTACGTGTTGCTTCTTTTCTAACGATCTCTATACGACGAATTCAACGAGTCAGTGAACTCACGATTGTAGATTTCGAAGAACGAATTCGTTTTCTTGATGCGTCGATTGTATTGTCATTTTTCAATTTAATCTCAATTTGAACAGATTTCTATTGTCTTTCTTTCGATTAGCTAGGTGATATGAAAGTCAATGATGTAATCAATGGATGTGCGCTGTTTATTGACGAAGTAAAATAACCTTCTGTCTTCTATGAGTAACAACTGAAATTTCAATTCGCCTGTTTAGTTTAACGAAGAACTTTTATCTTCATTGAATGCCGAAATCGATAATTTACTTAAGAAAATTTCCAATTCTGATTTAAAACACATCAATGGCATCGAAGAACGCTTTGCTCTGCTACAAAGTGAACTAACGAACACAAAACGTTTGCAACTGGAACAGAAGAATTGTGCTGACGTAGGAGAAACGAAAGTAATCGAGATGAAAACGATTGATTTCACTTTTAGACGTTGGCCAGTCAACGGCAGACGTTCACTGCAAATGTTAACAATCGAAGGGATCAGGCTTTAGTCAACGAAATATCGAGAATTCATTCACAAAACTTAATCGAGATAAGTAAACGACATAAACTATTAGTTGAAGTCGAAAAGAAAGTTCTCAAGTCAAAACAAGAAATCATCAATCAATTACATCAACGATTCAAGTAGGATCAACATCGAGTTTCGTTTTACAAAATTGAAATTCATTTCTTCGTTCAGAAATCTTATGCTGCTTCAACGACAGTTAGTTGATTACGATACAAAACTATCAGTTTACACTCATAAATTAAATCGCGCAAAGAAAACGATGGCATTTTTACAGCAACTCAATCAAGCACCACAGCTCTACTACTCATTTTTACACGAATGTGTTCGACGAAAACAATATTCGAACATTTTTAATCAAGTCAGAATTGGCTTTTGTTTGTTTCGGAATGAGAAAGATTTCTATCTCTGTTCACGATTTTAGTTTTCTCAATCGGTTTATCATGGATCGAAGAATATTCATAACGATGAAATATCGAAACGAGAACAGTTTATAAAACAGTACGGTAAGTTAGTCCGAACTTATGCAATAGTTTTTCTTTGTCAACAATTTGATCTTTCATAATTGTAGAACCACATTTTCTTTTTAATTTATTACCTGCACTTAAAACTGCACCAAGATTTTTCATTGTAAGATTTTTTCTATTTCGGCTTGTTTAACAGAAATTATTTTCGTTTTCATTTGATGTTATTAGAAAGAACCGTTAGAATTATTGGATTTGAATTTGCCAGATCTAACGTTAGATGAACTCGGTCAATTATTCGAACAATTTCCTCAAATAAAGCAACAATATAGGTATTCGTTTGATTTCTGTCCTCAGTTTTATCATGAGTTCTCCGAGATTCAACCCAACCTCTTGGCTTGTGATCTTTTCATCAAACTGTGATCGTTGTTGAACTATACGCCGTACGACCTTTGTCAATGTTTTATTCCGTAGAAAAATAGTTTCTCAACGAACAAGGGCCTTGAAAAAAGTTGTTCTGCATTACATTTAATGAGAACATCGTCTGACAACATACTAAAACGAAACCTAGAACTACTTGACAAATAGTGAGTCAAGCGACTTTTCCAAAGTATTCGAACAAAAAGATCAATAAACATGGAAAATTTTCCGAAAAAAAGAAAAGGAAAATTCGTAGGAAATTGATATTTGTATTTTCAAAATACAATGTCTAAACAAGGGAAAAATGAAATTAGTCTCACGCTTCGAATTCGATCCATTCTATAAAAGTTCAATCGATTAATTTCTTTGAAAAACATTTCAGCTAGCTATCGAATCTAGTACGATGACTTATGTCCGTGTCAACTGATTCATTCAACAATCTCAGATGACAATCAATTAATTGATTAAACTCTCTCACTATTGATCAAGAAGTCCACTGCGATGAGCCTTTTTTGTATTATTACTGCCATGCAATTCCTTTGATAAATCGCAGGATGACAAGCAACGAATAATACGGCGAAACTAACTTCTGTGCTTTGCGAATTGTCCATCGCTCAGTTAAGTTGAGTCATGTGTTCACACTGTTCGAATGATCTCGTTGACGAGTTCAATATCCACTCATCATTTTGCAATCTTAATATGTATAAATGAAATTTCCCTTACATCAGCAGTGTGGTGCGAAAAATACTCGACGGCTCGTACATTGACCTGCCTTCTTAGAGTTCAAGGACATTGAATTATTTCAAAAAATCATAAACAAAATCTTTTACAACCGAATGAGAAACTTTTCGTTTTCGTGAACTTTGATTTTCTAATCTTATGAATAATTCAGTTTTGTTAAGTTTATTCACTTGTTTCTATCACACATTTTAGAATTGGGAAGCCTTTCACCTAACTGAAGCAGGCCGCCATTCAGTTTCATGACATGTTTCTATTTTCAGCCAAAGATTTGTTCTTATCACTGTCATGTGTGACTATTGGCGTCGTCGTTTCACGTGTAAACTATGTTTATGACATAGATGCTTAGCCTAATGAATTAATTCAACATCTTTCTTCATTTTGAGTAGTTGAATATCGGAATTGAAACCATTTAATTATCAGAAGGACTTAAAGGGCGTTTACCAACATATGAGTGCTACAAAGTGTCTTCGAGTGCATCCGTCCTAATATGAGTACTACTAATGGAACAATAGTTGAACTTCAAATATTCAACTATTGAATTCAATCTTCGGATTTGATTCTACTGACAATTCAATGATACCATGCGACTCATCGTATTTGATTGGTCAAGGTCTCAGAAAAAACGTCCAAAGCACGAACACATCGTAGACGAAAAGATTGGCTCCTGTGAAGATCGAAATAGAAGCGAAATAATTTCTTCAATTTTGAAATTATTCGAGAAATGGCGGCGATCATTCTTTTTCTAAACAGACAGTAGATCGTCATTTTATTTTGACAATATTATGTCCATTGAATGAGCTAAATTTTATCTCGACATGAATTCAATCAGCGAGTGGCGGTAACTTTCTTCGAGCGGCTCAATTTCTGAAATTTAGTTTGAGTTTCTATGTTTAAACAGCTTTTTAGATTTGAGGACAACTATTAGTGATCAGTAGATAAAATTCTTACTAGAAAATAATACAACACGTTGTGACGAAAAGTCATTGGTCAATATTGTTAACGAACGAGATTCTCACCTATTTCGTCTCATCTAAAATCGTACCTTCCGAAAATCTCTGTTTCCTTTATGAATCATTCTTTGACTGTGCTAAATTCGAATTTTACGAGATAGTTTAGCATCGTTGAACACGAATTTTCATCGGTGTTTACATTCGAAAATGTGGCCTTGTCTATTTGACGTTTCTTTATTCTTTGAAAAGAAAACTGGCTAAAAGAATTGGCATTCAATTAAAGAGATGTTTGAATAACTTTGAATTTAATTATGTATTTGTACACATTAGTGAAACAACATTTGTTGATTATCAAGCAAATCTTGACCAACTTGCCCGATGTACACAACTGTTTCATGCCGAAGATGATTCGACGAGCAAAGTGCCATTTTCGGTATTTATTCCATCAACAACGACTATCGTTAATGAGGATTTACCTAAATCGATCCCATCACCAACGACAAGTAGTAGTCGATCGACTGTTGTTCGTTCACAATCATCGTCCGACGTTGAATCACCTAACGATTTACTTTTAACACAAACATTGATATCCGACGAGCAAATCAACGATAATGTTGATCAACTCACGAACGAAGTTCTAGCCAACATTGAACAACACGAGAACAAAGACGAAGTGATGAAAGAAAAAGGTGAATTCAATGTTATCTTTAGCGCAGTTTTATTTTACTCTTTTAATACAGAATCTTTCGTGAGATCCGTCTCAAATATAAATAATCAACGAAACAATTCTATCGCGATCGAGAATTAAAAATACGTTTGACAAAAGATCTTGAAAAACTAGGTTTCACATAGATTTTGATAAAAGCCCCATTCTTCTCCTATGTTGTTTTCTAAATAAATAAAACATTCGATCGTACACTTCCTAGAACAAGTAACTTTCAAATGATTTTATTCTGTCACCTTAATTTCTATGAGAATAGAAAATAGATGCTTACTTCAAATTTGCATTCATGCTCGTCTTCGTACATCAGAATACCTCTCAGTAGAACACCTGAAAGTCATTATTGGTTTTGAATCAGGTATCGAGATGTTAGCATTTTGATTTTCAAGAGCAACATACTTGCATTTGTCGAGATTCGAAATGAGAGCGTCTATTTCGAAAAACAAATTCATAATTTGCCAGGAAAATCTCTTCAAGATATCGAAAATTGATTTTACGAATAGAAAGTTTCACATCTCGAATAGTTGTTCTCAGAAACTTCAAGCTAATTAGTAGAGCGAACGTTTGTGAATTAGTTAAACTTCGAGTCGAAATTCGCAATATTTGATTCTTTTTTTCGAAAAATCCAACTTTTTGAGTAAGTTCGCTGAAAATGAACATTTGGAAAAACTATCGAAAAGTGATCTGCTGAATGTGACGATCGCCTTTTCGAGTTTCGTCGCAGGACAAGATATAATCCCTTGTTCAACGCACCGAGGCTATTCGAGCCGGGGTCTTGAATTCTTTGAAAATAATAAATGAGATTTATAGAACATTTTCGACTGTGTAGTTTGTTCGAAAGTCGAACCTCTTACAAAATAGCAGTGAACAATTGAACTGATGGATGAGAATAATTGTTCCACATAAAGGTGTTCATAACGATCTGAAAAGAAAAAATCAAAGTAAATCGATCGATAACTGCTTGTTCTTCGACATCTAATTCGAGATTAGCCGAGAGAAATTACCCGGTGACTTTTGTTTAACTTCTCAAAACGACGAATAATAACTTCAATTTTAACGAATATTGGCAATAAATGATTTTTTGTATTGAGGAGCTAACTTTTCGTCCGTTTAGCTGGCGTTTTGATAAAAATTCGATCGGATGGAAATTCTAATTCGTTGTTTCGAGAATTTTCCTGCCAAATTAACAGGCAACTTCTCTTGTTACCGGTTAAATGTAAACAAAACTGAATGGTTGCGATAACTTCTCATCCCTACTCAAAACAGAATGTAGTCGATATCTTCGTGTACATTATTCATTTCTCCTCGCAATGGTAGAAATCTTTGAAACATAGCTGATTTCGCATTTTGAATGATTTCTCATTTTGCCGCATAGATATTTCTTTGGTATGGATAGAAACCGTTTGTTAATATATCTTTAAAATTGCATATTTCTGACTGATGAAATGTGTTTCTTCTAGAGAGAAGTTTTATGGTAAAAACTAAAAGTATTGACTTTTCATGTCGAACAGATGTGTCCCTGTTATGGTAAACATCGCTCATGGATTTCTAATGAAAAACGCTGAATGATTTAGTTGTTCCTCTACAAGAAAATTGTTTCTGCTTGACTTTATGCGGAGTAGAAGGTGTCCAGTGAGGAATGAAAACGTTTCTTCATTTTCAATGATATTGTACATCCGTCTGGAGATAAAAGGTTTCCGGCGATGTAAAAGAAACAAGGTTTCGACAAGAGTATCGAAAATCAATCTTTTCTGTTCCCGGACTTTCCTTTGCAATAAAATTTTTAATGACAAACATTTGTCTTCATCTAAAGAGATGTCGATCAACTCGACATGACTTCCGCAATTCAACACTATGTTCAAAGCACCGAAGTGAGAAACGCAACATAGTGACCGAATTACGTGAATTCATATCGTTTTCCTTTCTATCGATAATTATTTTGCTACGCGAACATTTCTTCACAGCTTTTCTTTCTGTTATTTGATTAATTAAAAATCTTTCTAACGAATCGATTGTAAAAACTTGACATTTCTCTTTTAGAAACAAAATCAACGACGAGCAGTGCACCAGATGAAGCATCGGCACCATCGGCGTCCACGACCAATGCAACCACAATTAACGACGACGAAGAAGATGATTATGTCCAATGTAGTCTTGAAGCAGTTTACACGTCAAGTGAGATGGCTGCATCGCCTCCACATCGTCACTCTGCAGCACAACAAACAGATAACGGTTATGTACATGTTATTAGAGAGGAATTTATTTCACTGAAAAATCAATACGAACAAACGAACCAAATTCAACATAATTATTTATTAGAATATCAAGAAACGATTCTAAAAGTTATAACCAGCCTTCAGCAATCGAACCATGAACATCAACAACAAATAGAGCAATTGAATTCCGAAATAAATACTCGCATTCAACACAATGAAGCATTAAAAGTATTTCCTCTTTCGTTAAAATTAATTTTCACATTTTTCAACTGTTCTTTTCGTTTTCGTTGTTTCAGATTCAATGTGATACTGAGGAGCAAACAAGACAGGAATTAACATCGCAGTATAAACTACTTGAAAATAATTTCGATGAATATCGTCGTCAAAATGACATGGAAAAGCTGCAACTAGTGAAAACATCGCAATCGGATTTTGAATTCGAAATGGACAAATCGTCGAGCGAACAAGAGAAAAAACAAGATTCGACAATAACGATCGATATGCAAACAGATGAATATGTTAAGTTCGATAAACAAACAAGTGTGATTCTATTTAATGGTGAACATAAATCAACACAAACGAATTCCACCGAACAAAATGATCAATCTACTCAGACATCGCTGAATGAAAACAATGACACGATCCGTCGTTTGACCATTAAGGATCAACAAGTACAATTTAATCTGGCGATACAACGTGCAGTGCAAAACGCAACTGAAGCACAGAAAAAGCAAATTACAAGTCTAGAACAACAATTAGAAGACAAGCGTTCGAAAGTTGTCAAATTAAGAGAATGTGTTAAAAGACTACAGAACTTTTGCACAACATCATCAACACCGCCAGTGAATTTACCGACTATAACGAAATCTATGATGACAACAACAAACGACGGTGATGATGATGAGCTACAAGCAAATAAAGACGATAGAACGAATTTATCCAATGAAACAAATAATCGAACTACATTTATTAAACGTAGTGAACCGATATCGATGCCAAGTACATTTATTGTTCAAAGTATGCTAGCTGCTGGAAATGCTGCAACATCACCTAAAACGTAAATACGACTTCATTTTGACGTCAAAGTCTCGTTTAGACGAAAGACAAGTTTCAATACTTTTTCACATAGCATCACTCTCAAAGTAATTCATATCACTATTGGCAATCTCGTCATGTGTCAGTGTATAACTGCTTGATACAATCGCAAACAATAGTTGTATCTAGAAACCTCGTGTGAACACGAATTTTTAAGTGAAGTCCGATTTCTGACAATGTTAATCAACGTGCAATTTTCGATCGATAGTAAACCAATTGAAAACAGAATCCAATCTCATGTTTAAACACTGAAATTGAGAACTAGAATTCGTATAGAAACAAAATACGGTATATAAGGTATTAAGAAAGCTCTTGTCGAAATCTAGCACGATTTGTCATCCATTTGCGCAATAATTTGTCTAGACCAAGTGTGAAAATTTTCATTTCTCTTTCAATTAGTGACGATTGCAGGTCTCCTCTACCATCATTCATCGTTGAGATAGTCGAGTTTCATGATAGCTCGATGTCGACAATAGTTTCGCACGATATCGAACATCTAAATCAATCGAAATTTCGAAGACATATCTTGCGTTTTCAGCAGAATCTATCGTTCGATTAACAATGAATATGAGAAAGAAAATGTTTTATTGATTATTAAGAAGAACTCTATTCTGTTTGAAGTGAACAACCGTCGATAGCGACCGTTAATAATCTCCTGATGGAAACATGCTTCAAACCATCTCCGAATGAATCAAGCAATGCCGTGGAATTGTACACGCCGTTTGCTGCCTCACCTCCAAATCAATCGAGCAATGTCGCATCTGGACAAGCATCAACTCCCGTCGGTTCTGTCATTAGTTCGTCACCACTGCTCCCGTCAACATCTCGATTATCAACAACGTCGACAATAAATCCTTCCCCACAAGCAACACCGATTGCCTTCTTTACTGTCAATCGATCGGATCGTATCATTATCTATTTCGACACAACATATCAACACTATATGATATTTACCTATTTACCAACACTTCATTTCGTCCATTCGGATTGTTATGAATTATTTAACATACAACAAAAACAATGTCTAAATCAGCAAACGACGAATACAAGTCTTATCGATTCAACAGTAAATGATAACGCACGAATTCCCAGTGCTATTCCAGCATTGATGAACACATCTATGATTAATTCAACGTATATTGGAAACAATGGATTGAATCCAACAACAACTCCGTTGCTTGGTCAAGTTACGGATAAAGAATATTGTCAAGCGAAAAAAACAAACAATCGTTTTAATGTACCATTAGGTACGAAATTCTATCGAGTTCGTGTTAAACCGTGGAAACCAACAATATCATCGTCGACAACAAACTAATTTATTCCTACACTTATCTATTAATCTGGTGCTAAATTGTCCGTCCCACAAGCTTCTTACGGTCATCTCTACTGAACATTTATATAAATATATATAATTGTATCTATGACTAGTCATGATTTCAGTTCTTTTCTTTCTCTTTCCTTAATGTGTGTCATATGTCTGAAACAAGTCTTGCGTCGGCGTCTTGTGTTTTAAGCATTTCTCCCTTGTTTTTCTTCTTTTATTCAATGCATCCAGGTGTAACGTGCTTCGCTCTTTTCTTCTCGCTGCTCTTTTTTCCTTTTGATAATAATTCGTACGGAGCGAAAAGAAGCCAATCACGCTTGATTAAACAATGATGAAACGAATACGAACAAGAAATATTCTATCGAATGATACATGTCTGTGTTGTTAATAAAATCGAAATTAAAATAAGAACACTGGTTGTAGCTCATTTCGAAATGAAGTATAAAATCAAATAGCATTTCATTGCTTTAGAATATCGTAGAGGAAAACAACTACGAAGACTTGTGAATCGATGCCTTATGAATTATCAATTAAATCGATAATTTTTCTAATCTTTGCAGTACAAAGAATATATAAACACGAAATCGCCTTCTTATTGACAGTATACATAAAGTTTTGCATTAATAGACTTTTCTCAGTAAATATGTTCATTTAAGTGATGCTAATTACACGATAGGTATTTTCAAACTGCTGTTTTTAATATTTATATGAGAACGAATAATGTGTATCGGTTAGATGCAATACTTTTTGCAAGTTTTACTCGTTGCACTTTGATGAAAAATCTTTTTTGTTTACGATCATAAAACTCAATGCACAGTTCAACAAGAACGATGAAGTTCTGCGAAGAACCATAACAAGCTGTCCCATAAATTTCAAGTAAAGTACTTAGTTGATAAATGTCGTAGTTCTGTGTGTTTACATAATTTGATTGAATAGGTTTTTTCCCGACATGCAGCGATAAGAATTTGTTCCATGCAGTTTCAAGAAAAACATGAACGGTGTTCATGATTGCATTAAGAAGGAACGCATCGTGAATTCGTTTGCACTTGTATTTTGGTCAATTGTGTTCTCAAAGCATTTAGATAAATAATGAATGTAAAAGAAAATACAATATGTTGAAGAATATATAAAAATGAAAATGATTTATTTCATGCGTCCGATGTCGATCGTGAAATAAGGGTGCGCGGCATACCACCAAAGCCTGTGTACATATATACAGACTCGTAGTTCGCTCTTAACCGGTCTTGATATTCTTTCTCATCTATTTCATATTTATCTTGAGGAGATGACACTGTTGGAGCGAACACGATAGCCATCGCTGTAAGTCCACCCGCTGCGACAGCTATGGCTCCCATGCATAGAGCAATTACACCTATTACTTCCATCAAATAAATTTGTAATGCGTAATAGTTATAATCACAATGCTAAACAATAATAATCAGAAGGCTAAACTTCTATCAACGATGGTCGTTGCTTTTGAAAATGCTCCAGAGAGAAAATAAAAACGTCTACATTGAATATACGTGGTGATTGTTAGTGAGTGTCACATTTGGTCACACTTAATGCACACTTTTTGCCTATAAAGAATGTTTTTTAGTAGAACACGAACGAAAAGAAAATAGAAACTAATGCTAATGATGACGCCAAGAAGAAAAAGAAGTAAAATCAACGAATTACATATCGAAATGCAGTAACGACTCTATCCGTGTCGAAACTATCAGTGGTGACGTAAACGGTGACATCAGACTGATGGCTACTGTATTATCGACCGAGCGCAATGTATATATGAGTTAATAGAAACCTGACAAAAATGAGAACATTGAACGTTGCTTTCCTTCGATTTTGTTGTCATTGATAATCGTTGACAAAAACCTTCAGTCTTACTCATTAGGTGATCGAACGACGATAAAATTAATGCCATTCTATCTCAAATTATTAACAATAATAGTCAGTAGACCGATGAATTCTTTGTTCAACGCTTAAATTCTGACAAATCATGATTTGAATGCGAACCATTACAACTATAGGTGATCCAAGGAACGCTTCCTTTGTTTTAATCAGTATCTATAATCACTACGGATGAACAGAGTTTTGTGAACTTCATCACTTTTCTAAACTTAATCGAATGATTATTGTTTTTATTTAGAGACTCACTTTCTACGATAGTCAATGATGCTAATGTTGAGTGATGGATTTCGGATATTAGAATAACAAGTGCTCAATGATTTTCAACAGATCGTCTAAAATTACGAGTCGACATTGTTTCGTTTCCCAAGCGCGCAACTTTTTCCTCCGAATATAGCTGGTTGAGAAAACGGGAAACAACTGAAAAGAAATCTTAGAAAGATCTGATTTAAACAGCTACTGAAACAGAAACTATGTGCCATTCGACATGTGCTGAGTTTTTCTCAGCTGTGTTCCTGTTTTTGTTCTCGGCAATGTTCTTCCATTATGTGTAGAGATGCAGTAGTATCTCGTTCAAGATAATTGTTCGCAGAAGAAACGTTTCCCTGAAAATTGAGACGTTAGAGAGATTCCTACGAAATATCTTCAAATTTCAATTGATATAGTTTTACAAAAATCGAAACGCCCGATATTGTTTCTACCAAAGTCTCTAACAAAACGATCATAAAACGTAAACCATACGTCTACAAACTTCGTCGACCTTCCATTTTCTAGAAGAATATTTGTTCTACAAGATCGGCGACTTGTCGAGCTCTGCAGGTTCTTTTTATTTTCATTGAGAAGCGTGTTCGTACGGTAAAA
This sequence comes from Rotaria macrura, assembly GCA_900239685.1. NCBI lineage: Eukaryota > Metazoa > Rotifera > Eurotatoria > Philodinida > Philodinidae > Rotaria > Rotaria macrura. Next base: position 22,322 of record OENT01000358.1, on the reverse strand, counting down.
TCTCCAAAATGTCAGGCTTAGTTTCGGCACAAACCATTCTGGAACGAGCCTGTGTTAAATTCAAACAATGTCTTAGTTTGAGTGGCACATGTTGCTATATTAAAGAAAACAAATGAAAATCCAATGCCGAGTCCATATCCATATACAGTTGACATGAGACGTATCACTTATCTTAGATTGGACCGAATAAAGTAGGTTATTAACATGTTCATGATAACGCTAGATTCAAACGAAGATATATTCTGAAGAGCAAAATGTTCTATTTCATGATAAACACAAGTCTGTAGCCAAATTCGATTGTGTCTATGTTTTGCTGCCGGACAACTTATGTTTTCTTACTAATTGAGGAAAACAAAAAACAATGATCGCATCACGTTGTCTCTATTAGTTATAGATGAGATTCGATAGATTAATACTTTATTGAAGAGATAAAACAAAAAATCGGTATTCTTTTACTAGAAACCAGCAACAATATTAATATACTCCAATGAGCAATGAAACTTTGAAACTTTCACTTTGACAAGCATTACTCATTGCTACATTGTGTCGATTAATAAGTCGAAAGTACAATACTGACGATCACATGATGAATCGTATGACAAAGACTCAATTGCATTTCGTTTGAATAGAAATAAATCAGAAAAAGTACTCTACTCAGTTAGAAGAACAGTATCAAATTTATACACTTGAATTTTTTCTATTGAATTTTCTTTTCGATAGGCAACGATAGAATAATCTGTATTTCTCATGATAGATTTACTTTTTGCCCTAAACACAATGACAGTCAAATCGATTTCTAAATGAATTAATGATTGGTAGAGAAAATATTTTGATTATAAATATAATTAATAAAACCAAAAATACAAGGAGGAATAGATAATAATCTCGTCTATTTAGCAAACACAAAAAGTCTATCACAAAATACATAAGGTCACTGCAGTGAAGTAATGGTTTATTAATCACACATGCAAAAAGAAAAGGTTTTTCTTTCATCCCGACTTTGTTACCTATTCATCATATAATGCAATTAAATAATTTTAAAAAGCTAATGTCATTTATAGCATTGAGATACAGTTTTCTTTGTCATTGAAAAGAAAAACAGCAATGAAAGAGAGACGTGAGGTCTATGTAATTATGAATGTGTTATTCAGTTCAGGTCTATTTGTGGCTTCACTAATCATTTTCGATGTTTTTATTCACTGACATAAACTAACAATGATTCATACCAAATACGATGATATTTTATTATTTTATGCTCGAATCATACTGCATAGCACGGTCTTTTGAAGAAATTCGATGTTTTAGTCTATCCAGGTTGAATACATACTCACGCCAGTCACAATTTTCGTTGTAAATATCATACTATTAAGAATTCACGGTTGGCTACTCTTCGACAGAACTGAAGGATGTTTTCATAATATTCTGTATTGATCAGTCATTTACTATGATACTGCAAGATATCCATCTTTATACTGACTTTCAATATATAAAAAGAAATTCAAGGCTCGAAATGTTTTCTGTCGTTAAGACTAATCGATTTTATTTCTTGGCTGCATGTTCAGTATGAATAATCCAACGTACTTAATTTAGTCTGGGTGTAAAAAGTTTTATTCTTACTAAATATTCTCTTAGTTTTCGATTTTTTAAAAGAAATCGATAGCGGTGAGTCAGATTCGAACTTGTGTACCTGTTTATTAACGCGTGCCTTACTGTTGAAAATTATAATTGCCATTATCTCATTATTGTTCGTTTTTCAGGAATCTTTTTCTTTTAATGTATAGTTTTTACTGTTCATACATACGTACCTTTTAATACGAACTTTCCTAATCTGTAAAGAGAATGGAGTTGTAATAACTGGACGGGTAGAATCCGTAGCGGCTCAGATAGAAAAATATTGGAATCGACGAGCTCTAGATTGAGGCCGCTAAAGTCGGTAAAGGTGGCATGAGTGGCCGGCAGTCTATGGTAGGGTGACGGTAGTAGTTGCTATGATCTGTAATAGAGAGCAGAGAGTTTCGCAAAACTTCTTTAAACACAATTGATTTTGGATAACGAACAACCATGTTTTCAGTATCTTCAATAAGCCCCATATTGGGAAGATACGAAGATTCGTCAAAGTTAGTATTCGTGTAGAACGAAGATTCTTCTACGAATTATAATATTGTATAAAAGTATTGCTAGCAATTAAAAGTGTCTATTTCAAGAACTACTATCGTATATTGGAGACGCTTTCGTCAACAAAAAGATCTAACGAAAACGAGTTTAATAGAGACGAAGCGGAATTTTACCTGTCTCATCAGTAGAGAATATGTTGTTTGCAGCCAATACTACTCTACCAATTCACATGTCAACAAAACCTTCCACTGTTAGTTGCGGATTGTAACAGTGACGATCTACGTTAAGGTTTTGCAAACTATACTTTTATAAGTATTTCAACGTTATTTTGATTTCCCTCGAGAAAAGACAAGACCGAGACAGTTTCTGAATGTATATACCACGGAAAAGATCATGACATTTCGAATCTTACCAGCTGTTTTTTACGGGGTGAAAACTGAGTGAATATTTCTTATCAGCACGTTTCTTTTCAAAAAACGGGTCAATTAAGTGATTTCGACACATTCGTTAAAAGTAAATATTACTTTCATAAAATGATAAATGAAACAACGATGCCGATGTTTAGAAAACAACTGCATTGAGCAAGTTTTTTCGTCAAATGTTTGTCAAAATGAGTCCCTGCACAAAAATAACTTTAACTGTATTCATTTTTTCCATCATATCATTATTGTAAGAAAATATTATAAAGAAAATAATTTACACATTCTGAAAGTATGTGAAGTTTTCCATTACATCTTAAATATATATTTCTAGTTTTTACCTTTATCTCCTTAAATAATTAATCTGACTCAATAGAAAAAATCAGTTCCATACATTGATTTCTACTGATTGCTTTTCGTCAGTGTCTGTTCAATTGATGTCCCCGTCAGAGCTAAAGAAGAGCCAATCTAAAGCTCAATAGTTGAAACAATGATCGTATCTAGCGCGTAGGACAGATCCGGACGAAGCTTTGAAATAGATCCACACACATCTAAGACTTACTTGAAAACGATCGTCAGATAAATCGCGACCTTAGACATCCTGCATGAGTCACAGCCTAGTAAGAAAATCAAAATTAGATCGATTCTAAGACTAACGCTCAATTTTCGCCATAAGGGATACGTTAGTTTGTTCCTTCACCTACCTCGAAGAGTCACAACATATGATTTTAATGCTTCGAAAAATATTTTAAGTTTCAATGAAATAGACAAATATTTCCAAAGGGAAAAAAGATATTGCATCGTAGTTCAGGATAAATTACAACTAGTACCAATAGTAAGAAAACATCGACTTAGAAGTAGAACTTTTAAATAAGTTACTATTTTCAATCAACTAAGAAGTATTGACCGTCTCACTTTTTCAATCTTTCATGACAAAACTAATACCAAAAACAAATATCGATTCGAATATCTAATGCTTTTTTGACTATTTCTTCAATTAATTATAATAGAAACGGGAAAGAGATCTTTGATTTCCTTCATTGGAAACAAATCGATATTCTGCACAAAACTAATTCAAAATCGGATTGCTTCACAATTAACTGCTGAGATGAAAGTCATTTTTGACATTATGAAAACTCAGCTCAACCATCGTAGACTCCTTATACGTCTGTAAACGATTTTATATCCCCCTGGCACCTACGAAGGAAGACGGATACGCGGTATATCAAGATCGCAACCAATTGTTTGTTTCTCCGTATTCGTTTGCTCATGACTGTTTTTGTTCGACCTGTGTCTGATATAATTCAACAATGGATTTCGAAGTTACAGCTATTCGTGTTATAGAAAAATTGTTTTTCTTCGATTTGCACTAGGCCGAGTTCGGTAGCGTGTTCCGTTCAAAAATTAATCGTGCTCTTTCAAGTTCGCTGAGATCGTTTAATCGATGTCGAAAGAAGCTGATATGAAACAGAACAAACATAATCGACCACGCTGAATCGAGAGATAATTATTTTTAAAATTCTTTCGTAAACTACCTGACGCTACTGTATGGATCCTTTCAATGTGGTCAATTCAAGGAGAAAAAGTGCGATACTACTCTCATCCTAGATTTTAGTAGAGCTATTTCCAGCAGCATCCGGTGCACTAAAAAAAATTCTATCGCTCGACTCAGTGTGATCTATTATGTTTGTTCTGGAACATATCGAGTTCGTTCAACGACGATCGATTGATTTCGTCGAGGTCGGAAAAATGATTCAAGGTTCCGAACGGAATCAACTAGAGACGTCGACTTCGTGCAAATGAAAGAAAAGCAGTTTTTTTCACTCTCTCGTACCTAGATTTCAATTCGCAAACCATTGAATCATTGTTTAAAAATATTGTTTGCTTAATATAAAATGTGCTTTTCACTTCAATAGCCAATTGATGAACAATAGGATTTCTATCTTTTTCTATAGAAAATAATTTGAGCTACGATCACTAGTCCTATAGTTTCTTGTCGACATTATTCAAGTCTACTTTTTCCTTTTCAGTAGAGAAGTTTTATCGAATCGATATAATTAACGTTTAAAGATTAAAGTAATCGTACATATATCCTGATGAAAACTTAAAATCTTGCCTTTCTTTTCGCAGCAGTCAAAATAATGGACGATTTTTTTCTCACATCAATAAACGTGTTCAAGTTCTTTTCCGATCTTTTGTATCTATAAAATGCTGGTATTGTGCATTAGAAAAATGATCAACATTTCAAATTTCATTACCTATACATTCAAAGGTTTGGAATCAATTGATAACGATAGCATTCAATAGAATTTTTTCTAAGTGAACTAACGTTATAACCTGAAGATTAACTGTCCCAGCTGCAATTAATGAAATCTACTATAGCTTCTGTTTCTGTCTTTCGGATGCTTGTTTTTGAAAAATACATTATTCATATTTCAAATATTCTTGAGCGAAAATCTTGTATCTGTTGACTACACGGGATTCAAAATCAAGTTTATGAAAATTCTGTCTTCTCGAAAATCCAAGCAAAACAAATATGTCAAGTCTTTTTCATAGTTGCTTACGTGTTGCGCTTTTCAATTACAATGAATGTCGATGGAATATTTTATTGCACAAGACTATCTTTCATCGATATTATCGATTTCTCCATATGTGAGTATTGCATTTCTCAAGCTGCTGCTCTTTGGTTTATTTATTAAAGATATTTTTCTTCTAACTTTAACGATGAATTTAATTTGAAAAAAAAAGAAACATTTCGGCATCATTAGTGTTACAGAATTCTATTTTGTCACGTTAAAACTTACATATCGACACAATCCGACCAATTTCGTCGTGTTCTTTTTTTCTAAGCCTGAACTATTTGTGAAAATACGATGCAATAGAGAATTTCAAAAATAGAAACGCCTATGAGCATATGCCAAGCGATTAGAATGTTACGTAGAAAGAAAGAGATTTCCAGAAAATCGTTTTCTAACGAACGTCTTTAACTTTGGACAAGCTTCCTGAAGGTTACTATTGAAATGTTAGCTGAACTCAAATGGAAACTAAGTAATAGAAAGAAATATTTTCCTAATCTTTTAATTTTAATTTCAAATAAGCAAGTATGATTTTCAAGGCAAAATGTTGTAACTCTCGAAGTAGATATACGATTTCTATTAAGTAAAGAGACAAGCATATCTAAGTCAAAAATATAATTGTAAAGCTATTGTAGTACTGGAGATTTGATTGCTATTCGTGGTAGTCCTCGCTTCGTTTCTTCGCACGAGTGCCTTCTTCACTGTTGAGGGAGTAGTTTGACAAACTTTCACCAAATAGCCACATCAATTATACGGCTGTAAATATATTCTGTGAAGCCATTGGAAAAATAGTCAAGTTCTATTTTCTACACTGTTGGGATCTGACGGTACGGATGTTTTTGAAAAAAAGACTAAAATTGACGAATACAAGCATCTAAAATTTACACTTATTCACACAGTTCCGTGTAAAAATAAATGACAATGAATTATCTTGACTGATTTAATTTTAACTGAGTGCTTTTCTGATTTTGGTCTGCATGCACGTCACCATGAGCTCTGAATGTTCGTTAAGACTGTCTTGTTACAAATATTCTGTTTTTAAGCTGACACATGCACCCTAGATTTGAAATCAACTTTGAAGGGCAATTAATCATACGAAAGCAATGAAAACTTACAAAACACGCCTTCAAACAACCAATAGAGATCACGTATAAAAGAAAAAGAGACTGAATATAGAAATTCTTAAATTGTAACAACCTCAAAAGAATCTAAAATCACAGATGACATCAGGACCATAGGTTTAGGTGAAACGTGCACATAATAAGGTCATAGTTCCATAGTGAGACAAGGTAAAAAAGAGAGAGAATGTCCATGGATCATATACTACCTTTCAAACAATCCTTCTTATCTTTTATCTTAGTATTTCGTCTTTATTTGAAGTTACGCAGTATTAAAAGTTTTTACTTATCGATTTCATTTCTTTATTCTAATTTCAATTTGCTGATACAACGAAAACGTTTTTTACGTAATTATTAATTATCAGACTTACAGGATATTGTTTTTCTGAGAAACTTTTAATTAACTGAGCGTTTCATATATTCGCTTTGCAGACAATTTGTTGCCCTTCCAGAATATCTGTTTATCTATTGGCAAAAAACAATACAATAGATGAAAAACAGAGACTCAAACAAGTGACCATTAAGAATGTTCATCTTCATTTGTTCTTCCCATGCAGAAAGTTCAGTACCTTGGATAGGAAAATTTTACGGAAAAGAATAGTTCATTTCTCCGTCCGGAATGATGGTTTACATTTCTATTCTATAGTTCAAGCCATTCCCTATTATTATTCCATCGATATTTCAAAGGTATTTAAATCAATATTTCGCGTAAACATGCTAAGTTGTACGATAAACATTTTACAATTACGGTGAAATTTTTAGATGCATCACGATCTAAAATACTTGGTAGAACAAAATAGTTTTTCTATCAGTCATGAACTGAGTAAATGGCGACAAACGATATTTTTGATACCCTAGTTTTGATTATAAAAGGATTCTTCTGGAATTTTATAATTTGCAATTCATCATAAGATCAAATGTTTAGTAAAAATAGATAAATATGCTTGATTCTTGAGTTGTTTGATCGAGTGTTTTTTATCAGAATTAGGATTCCAAAGTTATTGAAATAAAAATAAAACACTGGTAATTATAGAAATGATAACCTCATGTCTCAGAACTCAACCATTCTTTTTCTAGTCGAGCAACGTATGTCAACGTTTAGTATCCGAAGTAGTGATCTGATAAAAGTTCATGGGACAAAACTATTGCTCTGGTAATAGGATACGAGAAATTGATAGGTTTCGAATATTTTTAAATTGCATGAGTAAATTGATACATGTAATTGAGAGACTGTTGAATCTATAATTTAATTCATGCTATGAAAAGAACATTCTAAACAAGTTACCGTATAGAGAAATAAATTTCTTGATAGTTAATTCAAGAGTGGAACGAAAAGTGTCGATATGTTTATGCTTGTATTGCGAAGACCAGAAAACAACATGAGATTTAACAGAATCGACCGACGATTATGTCGTACTTAGATATCTTACTGAAAATCTTGAAATAAAATATTCTAAATGACTAGTAGTCATGCAACGAACCCGAACGTTCGGGTTCGTTGAGTTCGGGTTCGGTGTTAGGTTCGGGTTCGATCGTAGGGTTCGGGTTTGATCTCGATTAAAACTATTGTGGAAGATTCGATAAGAATCAAAAGCAACCCGATAGCAAAACGATTCCGCCCCAATTAACATGAACTAAGCAAAGGTCTTGTTTACATCTGTTTGCTTCGAATTTTGAAAAATTCAGATACGAGAGCTTACTACTGCAAGTATTTTGCTCATTACCCCATCTTTCAATTTGAGTAGCTTAAACTAAACCCACACTAGAAATGGATCCGAACCCGAACCCTGATACCCGAACCCGAATACGAACTCTAAGACCGAACTGAAACCCGAACCCGAATCCCGAACTGTTCGGTCCGAACTGCGAACTCGGGTTCGGGTTCGTTGCATGCCTAATGACTACGAAGGGCACTGATAGTGGTAACCAGAAATCCGAATCATACCTGTTTCCTGGTTGAGTAACAAAAACAAACAAAGACTTTTGAGAAAAAATTTCAATTCATCAACGTGTATTTTACAGAGGATGAAATAAATATGAATTTTAGTAACAAAACTTGTAAATTTATTCTATTTCATACTATTTTTTTCTATCTATCTGATTAAAATCGAGGCCTGATCCTTTGGGATCATTTTGTTGTTTTTCAGCTGGTGTGTGTTTTACTTTGGATGATTGTTGAAAAAGTTTATCCGCTGATGCTTTATCGTTACATTTAATATAAAAATATCGAAGCTGTTGTTTTAACATAAGATTATCATTAAAATGTGGAAAATTACGTTCGATCAATTGATGAATTTCACGACCTTTCACTAAATCTTCGGCAAGCATAGCACAATTAATAGCCACTGCAAACATACGTAAATCAGGTGATTTCTTTTGCCGATACACATAATCATCGTAGATGGAAAGAGCTTGACGAGCTTGATTACTATGTAAACCTAATAAACGCATTTTTTTTGTTATGGCAAAACGATCATATTGTTCTGTTCTTTCTTTGGATCTCGTATCTGACGTCAAATAGCGTGCGTGAGACATTAAAGAAATCAATAACTGGTCGAATCGAACACATCGATTGAGAGTATAAATTGAAAGCATTCTTTCAATGTACATGAATCTTAATAAAAACCAATTTTAGTTTCTTGCCTACAACTGTAAACTGGAGCTGGAACACGAAAAGAAAGTTATCATCAGTACCATTGATTAGAGTTGAACCAGTCATCTTTTTTAGATGACTTCACGTCGATGCGCCATTAGAAAAGAGACTTGTGGCGCCTCATATATAAGAGAATGCCTCTCATGATTTATTCGACATCGAAACGGAATTCGATTCGTTCGTGCTTCTATCACTTTAGTTGTGGTTTCAATGATGATTCATACTTTTTCCTTAAACGTATAACTGTTGAGTCTAACTATAAGGTATGATCTAATATAAGAATTAAGTTGTTCTTTTTTCTGTATGTTTGACTGCGAGCATTTTATCTCTCTCTCTCTCTTTGTTTATATTATTCATAAAAGTGAGAAGCAGCGTTTCTAATGGAAATCTAAAAGTAAGTACAAATGGGCACTTTATATTTATTAACAAAGTATCCATTGGTACTTTGTTTTAAGTAATCAAGTACCTCAAAGAACAATAGACTAAAACAGATAAAGAAAACAAAAAAGCAAGGTTATCTTTGAATCAGTCATTTATTAAAAATTTATTCTTGTTCAAAAAAAAATGAAATAACAAAATACAACATTTATAAATAACAAAAACATGTACAGGTCTCTGAACATGTTTAAGGGATACTCCTGAATTAAGTACTTTACTGTTATATATATAAGACGGAAACAAAGAACAATGCATAATTTTACGTTACTCACTTCATTTTTCTGTATAGTATCAAATAAATATATTGATGAATTTGAAAAAAATAAATCGAATAAGAAATAATTATGAAACCAAAACAAATGAATAAGATATGTATTTGAAAATTCTAAATCTAAATGGCGAATCGAAAATGAATTCGAGTTAAACAAAGAAAACTTCTTAGCTCCGTCTAGAAGTAAAACATGTCTACACATATATATATGAGGATTCCTGAACAGTTTGATAATAATGCCGTGAGAATTCAAACAAATTACATTTTTATTTTCCAAAGTACTCTGAGGGTACTTTGTTTTTCTTTCAAAGTGCAAAATACGGTACTTTTCCAAAATCGATGGTGACCTGGGTACTTTGCTTCTGCTTGGGGTACTTAACGCTAGAAACACTGTCAAAGCATCCTAAACACTCGACTGTGATGCAGATTCACTCGAAAGCATTCGATTTCGGTTGCTATGTTCTTAAGTGTGCATGATAAGATAGAATCGTGTGTAGATGATGATGACGAAGAAGATTTTTATTGATTAACATACGAAAATAAAGCACTGGTCAATTTTTATTGCTACATCCAATCTAGTTGATTTGCGTTCTGTTGATTTGATCTGGAAAGAAAATAGACTTAACGATCTCCAGAGGATATTAAAAGCATAATTCCATTCATCTATCAGTTCTACTTTTTAACATCAATAATTATAAAAGGATACTGGATATCGATCATCGAGCGCAAAAAGTCGGCAACCAAAAGATTAGTCAATAGCAGCAATAAACGAATGGATAGAGTTCGCTTAGCAAACCATATAATCAGTCTGAAAAGATCCGAACATAAAATATATGTCTACTAACGACAAAGTTAAGATGTTCGCAGTTCAGATACGATGAAAAGCAAAGTATTTATAGTTCTCGGAATGTATACTCTTGTTTTTCTTCTTTAATAACAAACTGTAAAACAGAGTATTAATCGAAGATTTTGCTATTATGGTGGACCTTTGCTGATAGAAACACTGCTCTTTCTCATGTTTTTTCATCAATTCATATAATTCTTATGATGAAGATGAATTAAGAATAGACATCGAATACAATGCCACTATTAATAAATTGTTCATAAACTATTTCACATGAATCTTTCCCAGAATTACTCTAATTAGAGTGATCAAACGAACAAGCTCACCTTTCATCACTAATGAATAAACTTCAAAATGATTTAGCAAAAGATAACATCCGAAAAACCATTTGAGATTTACAAATATTATCATAATCACAAAACTGGCAACACATCATTAGACTTTTTTCTAGATACTTGCTTGAATTGCATTTAATAATGTCAAATACACGTGAAATCAGTGGGTTTTGTGATTTAAAAATTTATGATTTGACATTTGGATTAGATCCAACTGTAATCGATTCATGTCCGTCGTTAAATATTGCTCTTCGGAGTGTATCAATGATATTGTCCAATGAACATCTTCTCACCAACTTTAGCGCTCATTTTTTGCCATACGAAGAGTATGATGGAAAATTTCCAGTAAGTTTTGCAAATTTATACTGGAAAATTTTCTTTTGTTGTTTCTAGAGTTATGTTCCTCCATCTGTAATGGAAAAGATGAAAAATACTTTTACTAACTCGAATATTCCAACAATCATTTTATCAACTGATGATTTTCTTGATATTCCATTGTCATCTGGCGTATATGGTTGTTATAAGGGTCGTCAAAAAGAAAGTGATATCGACATCATTTATCTTAGTAAAGAAGTAAATATTAAATATATGGTATACAGTCTCAGAAAAAAGTCGTTCTGTTCGGTCTATCAATAGCAGGTGCACTTCTCTATATCGATATCAATAGATTTATGTGAGACGGCGGAAATTTAAAAGAATTCTAATTCATCTTAAACTAGTATAAGATAAGAAACAAGTTAGGAATAATCTTGCGTTGAGCAAGTGACTTTTATCTTAAATAACCGTCAATGGGAAAGTTGTTTCCCTAGTAACAAAGGGGGTACGTTGGCCGCAGACAGCGTTTTCTGATAGGTAAAAAATTCATTTTACTAGTTCGCTTCTAAAAGCATGAATAATTTCAACTCAAAGTTTCCACATTCTATAACATGTTCGCTTCTTTTTTCACTCTTCTACGTGCTAAAATATAAGACTTTAAATTTTTATGATTCATCAAGAATAGTATGTTCATGAAATCAACGCATCTCTTTGAAGTCTAAGGACAGTGAAACTATAGCATAATGACATATAAATATCCTATTCTTATGACGTAAGGCAACATGAGTCTCATTTAGGCAGAGAAGTGGAAAGAGATGCTGTACAAGTACCATATCGCCGAGTATTTTCTTTCATACAAGAGGAATACGATGATACTAATGTATTAGTTGATATTTGCTACAGCAAATACTTCGACCAGTACTTATGATCATCTATACAAAGTGAACTTGCTTCAATCTCCTGCAAGTTGATTTTGAATCATTTTCTATCAAAAATCGGCGATCGGCGATCGGATACACCATATTTTAAAGATGATTTCAGCCAACGATAAATGAATTATTGAGCAAATTAGACTTTTGTTGAGCATAGACGACTTTAATTCTAAATTTTCGCTTGTGTGAAAATCGAAACATTCTACCATGGTCATGCTAATTTCTAATTTTTTTTTCATTTCAATAATAACCAGCATAGAAATAACTTGAGAATAACACTGGTTATATGTAGTAGCCTAAGAATGAAACCGAAATTAACTAGATGGCTCTCAAGCGTCACTCGACTACAAAATGTCATGCGAAGCATCCGCTTGGGCCTTAGGAAAAACGAATGTCTGATGAAAATCGACTAGTCGGTATACAAATCCATTTTAAATAGCTGTCAGGAATTAGAAATATATTCCTCCGGCTTAAAAATGAAAGGCACAACAAGTTTTTCGAGAACTTGATCGAACATAGGCATAACATGAAAAGTAGTTGTTCTGAAATGCATTGCTCTGCCAATCCTTCCAGTGAGTGTCGACCGATTTTTAGAAGTCCTTGGTCATTGAACAATTGAATCATCTCAATGATTCAGCATTTTCTATCAGGTGTATTAACAGCTATTTCACAAATGACGAGATATAGTGCCGCCTGATCTTTGCTTCGGTTTTCGTTTTAATTATCTCACATTGAAGAGAAGGCAAGTTTCTTTTCAAAATCATCATTTTCTGACACTATTTGTTGCGGAACGGACTAATGTAGAAGAAATTTGAAAACAAGCTAACCAGTTCGATCTCGGCGCTTGGATCTCACATTTGAATAAGTCTTCTTGGACTCGTGACTCTCAAAATCATCGCGTCACAAAGTGACTAGTTGTATGTGTACGCAAATTGTAAAGTAAGATTGAAAGAAAGAAAGTAAACTCGCGAAGGACTACATAAAGCTGTGCTTCGCACCACATTAAAAAAATACATAAGATTAAGTAATACAGAACTATATGTGCACCGTTAAGAGACAATAGAAGGCAGCAAGAATGTGATTAGGAAAAAGAAAAGAAAATCATCAGCCTTTAGTAAAAGTGGTCGGACGATGTCTTGTTGCAAATTTTCTTTTTCACTCATGTTAATGTTAATTTTTCTTAAAAAGGATTTTTCATCGAAGAACAAAGTATTTTCATAGATAAAGTGTATTGCGTACACGCTACTTTTGCTAACACCGTGTAAATTGGATCTTGCAAGGGTTTCGTACATTTCGAGTCTACAGTGTACAGTGTACAATGTTGACTTGCTATTCGAAACCTTGATCATAAATAAAGACTGAATACTTATTGAAGAAAGGAAATTGTTTTGAATACCAATAATAAGGAAAATGTGTACAGGTCAATACGGTCAAAAAGTGTTTTGCTTCAAAGAGATCTCTGAAAAATTTGCCGTAAATAAGAATTACTATGTTCGAACTAGAACGAAGTTCCCTATCTTTTCACATGTTTTCATCTAATAGAACTCATTACCGGAATATACATATGCAAAGTGGATCAGTCAATCTCAAATCTGCCTTAGAGAGCATGAGTTTTTCATCTTACCAGTACATTATAAAATTGATTCGCATTGTCTAATGAAAAGGATTTTATTTAGTTGATCGATTATTCAACATCTAATTATCATCCAGAAAACATTATCAAATATGGATCGATCATTTTATTTACTATCTTGCACGAATTAGGTCATTGGGCATTTCATCATTTCAGTTGTGCTATGGATCACGACCTGGCCACTCCTAAGGGTTAGTTTATTTCTTTTTCTTATTGACTTTTAAAAAACTTTGTCTTGTCTCTGAAATAGGTGTCCTTATGGAGGAAGCCGGTGAATCTGTTGAATTTTATATGTTCGGATTCAAGATACAGCATTATGGACCCGAAGAACCAAAATATATCGTAATGTACAGTGAATTTGATGGTGGTGAACATTAATTCGTCTTGTATTTAGATTGATGATGTGGTCACGTACCATAATAATGGATTTCGCATCATACCAAACGAATATTTGCGAACACTATTTCAATCAAGTACATATGCACGTATGTATCACGTTTTGTAATTTTTCGTTTGTTTGTGCGTACTGTATAATCTGTATTGTGAACGGTCCTTTCTTTTTCGGAAAAGGCGTCTCGCTCATTGAGTATAAAAATGAAAGAAAAATCAGGAAGACAATTCATTTCAATTTTCTTATGAAACACAGTTCATGAATTTCATTACTTAAAAAACTTCAAGTCATTGGAGGTCTTTGATTAGTGTACCACTATGTTCATTCGCGAATTTCACGTTTTGAGGTAACTCAACACTATTCAGTTAGTTTTATTCTCATATGATTTAAATAGTTAAATTTCCTCCAGATAGATGAACATTTGTCTTCTAATGTTTGTGGGTTGAAAACTTTCCGATCGTGAAGTTGGATGCGTTTTGCATAGTGAAATAAAATGTTTCTCTTTTTTTAAAGTCTAATGAAAAATTATTAATTTCAGCTCATCTATGCGTTTGAACATACACACGTGCTAGATTTAGAAAACTAGACTGTAGAAAGAGAAATCGGATATTATGCCCTGCTTTTCGTAGCACCAGTTGTTACGCTTAATACCTTTCGTGCACTCGTGCTTCTTGTGAATATAGAGTATATTGAACTATGTGAATTTGGTTAGACAGTTCCTGAATCGGCAAGAAACCTGGAGTTTATGAAATGCCCAGTTAAAGTTAGGACAGCCGAATTGCTTGCACGTTCTTACGTAAGCAAGGCTGCACTGATACCACGTCATCTGCTTGATCGCAAGATTCTCAGGACATTGTAAAATTTCAAAGTCTATCAACTAAATGTAATGTAATTCTCATCCTTTTCATGACACAAGTATCGTGGAGGTCATCATTTTTATCAAAGAAAATGTTGACATGCATCGATGACTTTGGAAAAACATGTTTGTTTTGCCCGCTTCATCATTGGAAATGTTTGTTTCATATCAATCATCATGTTTCTACGAGACACTTTTCATGAAAATAGTGTAATATACAACATTTTTTCTACAGTTTTGTTACATGAGATCTCTATTCTCTTTGTTGATATCCTTCTCCGTTTTGATATTATTGTTACGGAAATCAGCAGTGACAGCACTCGTACAATAAAGTTGACGATTTTTATTATATAGTGATCTTCTAATTGATCTCCGATCAAAATCGCCTGGTAGATTTCTATCCAATTTGACCGAATCCTGTTCGACGTTCACGAAAGCGAAGAATAGGACTGTGTTTGCCGTAACTCTTTAGGATGGCAATGAGTTCGAATTCTTCTGTCAGTCGAATCTGACTGAAAAAGACTGTTTCGTGATACCACCAACTGCAAAGAGAATTCATCCACATTTTCTCAAGTCCATTGACTCTTCATAGTTCATGTGAATAATGCTTCTTATACAAATGAATTTAGTGTCGTTTTAAGGTTTAGTTTTTGGTTCATATTACAAAAATTGTATTCTGTGAGATATTACAAATAAAATAGAAAGACGACTTTCCCAATAGTACGATAGTCCACAATGAATTGACTAAGAGACATTGAAAGTGAAAAACTAAAATACGTTTTGCTCCCTGATTTTATCTTTAACATTTTTGTTCTCTGAAAATAGTCGTGGATGCTGTTTTACAATCATGATGGAGAGACACATGCCTGCTGATAGTATCAAGAAATTCTATGTTAGTTGTGATGTTTTTACATTAGGGCTATGTAGGTATTAATTAAATTCTATGGCAAGTTTGTTGTTGTGTATTAGATGAGAGTTGTTGAATCTCGTTGAGATTTATTCGAGCCAGAGTATTCAGTGATCTCTCCACGATAGATTTGTATATTCATTCATTACCTCAAAAAATCAGTCTTGAATTTTGCAAAATGTTTGTAAGTTTCTCTGAAGAATACAGTGTTCTTCGCATTGAGATGCATCTATATACTAGTATTGGCGTTTCTTCAACGTAGGATAGCTTTCGTCTTCAAAATAAAGTTGTGAGTGTTTAGTTTAATTTCTCACTGGCTTGCATTTCTGAGACAGGAAGGTACTCGTATTATGGAAAAAACGAGATTTTTCTTTCTTGCCTCCTATTTTGAGGACAATCTATCAAAATATTTTTCATTAATCTTCTAATATCCTATGTTTTTCAAATGACCTTTGACATACCAGATTTTTAATGAAAACTATAGCTATGCTATTTTGTCGTTTGACGTAAATTATTTATAATTTCAGGAATTGAAGAATCGAAGTCGCTCACGCTGTCAATAAAACAATTAAAACGTTTGGTAATTCTTAAAGAGGAATTATCAAACCATAACTGTAAACGCGTCTTTAATCCCAAGGATGAACCTGTCTTGCATGCACCAACAAACACTATGGATAATGGAACAGGGAAAAGAATATTCATGTCTTGTGACAAACCACGTAAAATGTGACTGTTTTCCGCCTCTGCCGCTTGTTCCGTTTTATTAAACGTTGTTTTTTTTTCGTTTCATTGTATTCTACAATCTTTTCCCATTATTGGCAAGTTCTTTCTGACTATTGTTACTGTAGAATCTTGTTTTTTATTAAAAAATTAGATTCTTCGTCGTTATCTAGCATTTTGCCGTTGAGAAATCATTGTAAATCATTCTTGTTGTTGTATAACTTTTCGTTGTTATTAAAAAAATATTTTTATTATTTCTATTGCACCATGTTGTCTTATTGTGGATGTGATTGTCAGTATTTTCTTAACCAAGAGACACGATCACATCCTTAAGTTTTAGTGTGGCGGTAGCTGAACACCTACGTCGTATGAATGTTGTTCAAAACGTGCATTTATGATATATAGCCACTGATACAATCAACTATATCTAGTATAGTTGTTTCAACAAAATCTCATTTAACTTGTTAGGTACCTGTGATTTGTTCGGGTCAAGGATTCTTCGGAATACGACGGGTTTGCTCGTCAAGCTGTTTTGATCTTTCTGGGATAAGCCGAAATACGTATGAAAGTTACAACTGTTTACGACTTTCATTACATGACTTGTGAAAAATTACAGCAATCGAAACTGGCACAAGCACCATATTATCTAATCTACTGTTGTTTTTTGATCTCACTGGTTGTCTGTTCATATCATTAGTCATCTGTTGTGATTAAGAATCTATCATTTTTTCTATGGACATTCGATTATTAACGTCATTCATTCATTCAATATTCAAACAACAACTGTTTTAATTCGATATTATCGATTCGATTGACAATCTTCTGATAATGTCGTACTGATTCAGATGATAATTAGAATGTGCAGATCTTGGTAGTGCTTTTCTTTTCTCAATCTTAAGGAAAAACCTGTTTTGTTTAATTGTTTTTTACGTTAGTCACTCTCCCATCTAATATCTCAATAAAAAGATTGAATTGAACAAGATCCTATTTCGTTAATGAACATACACGTGCAATGAAAATAAAACAGCATCATGTTTTTCTAATTCTTCGATAAGTAGAAAACATGACTTTTGTTTTGAACCGGTTAGTTTTCTTATCATCACCTAATTAGGAGACGGGGTGTTTTAAAGAATGTTTTTCTCCCCTTGCAATTGTCACTTCTATTGATATCGTATGTTGGGAAGAGGAAAAGAGATTAAGAAGATTTATTATACATGGAATAGATTCATACAGACAACTTGATTGACACTTATATCCAACAGACGACTTTCTAGAACGTGAAAGATTTTTATCGACTTCTTCTCAATCGATGTTAGTTGCAATTAGATAAAAACAGCAGGCTGAACATTATTTCATCATAGATTCGACTAGAAAGAAAACCACAGTGGGTCCAAAAATGACTACCTACCTCGGTAAGGTAACAGGTAACCCGACAGTTGAGCTTTTATTGGTTAATTAAACGAGAAAAATATCTATATTAGCATGCGCTGTCTGAGAGAGAGAGAAAGATGGAACATCTTAGAACATAACGATATATTGGTTATAAACAATAGATCTCACTATCCTTTACTACTCAATCTGTTTTCTTTTTGATTTGGTAATTTTCTGATTGAAACAAGTTATTTTACATAATACTAAAGCAACCAGCCATGGTCTTCGATTTACTTTGATAACGTCAATACAAATAGTTCTCTTTTTTCTGGAACGAAAATTCGAATTATGACAATATCCAATATTTATTTCGAAGAACATTCTAGGATCTGAGTTTCAACTACTTGAATATTGAATCGAGTAAGGTATGACAGTAACCTCTAATTTTCAATTCTTAAATCGATATTCAATTTATAATTTCATCGATTGAGCTACAACATATCAATGACCCAATACTAACCTGACTGAGAACCAGAATTGAATTAGAATATTTGTGAATAACATCTATTTAACAAAAGATTGGTGGTGAACATTTCTGTAATTAACTAACGAACGGGAAAAGTTATACAGCAGTGCGACTCCCCGGTCGACAGAGGAAATATCAAAACGTCTTTTCCTTGAATAAAATATAAGACGGAACCATTTTTAAAACTTGTTCTCACATATTCAGGTAATCGGAGAAGTTGAATAAGATGACAAACTAATTGTTAATAGAGAATTCATTAAACTGTCTCATGCTTTCATCTATGAAATATATCAATAAGAGAGAGAGACAGAGAGTAGTAGCCGCATCTCCTGGAATTAAGTAAGTGAGGATACGACATCTTCCAGGAAGAATCAAGGCGAGATGCACGCCCTACACTGATCCTAGAGTAAAAACCTGAAAAATAGTTTGTTAATAAGGAGCTCCGAGATATGCTACATCTCATTGGAAGATACGTCCCCACGTTTTCCTGTACTTTCTTCGATCTCCTGAATTTACGACGCTGCTGTTTTTAAATTAATTATTTGAGCAAAATATTTCAAAAGATAAATGAAAAACGATTGCTCATTCCGATGGCATTATGTTATTTTGATCGAGAGAGTTCATATACTAATTTTGAATGTAGAATATGAATGATTATCTTTCACGCAATTATTCGAACGTTTAGCCAATAAATTTGTCTATTCCATGTTTCATAGAGACAATATGAATGTATCTTAATTATTAATCAAACTTTCTTAAATTTGTTGTGGGGGAAAAATTGAAATAGCCCGTCAAATCACTTTAATACGCTTTTTAGGATGATTGACTTTAGGGCTAACATTGAGTCACGATCCAAAACTTTGGCTTCATTGACATTTGAATGAACTAATTTAATAATTTTAGAATGATCTATGACTGTGTGAGAGTGACCCACGAAATATATCAATCTATTAACAATACCTCTGAAGCTCTGCGTCTCTTTAAATAACAATAGAACATTTTCTTTCAAATCAGTCAACTCACATTTTTTGACTTATCATTCTTATATTGATTTCGATGTGTAGTGAACGTTTGCGTGTTGAGAATCTCTATACTTCATGCATGTGTTTCCCTGAAGGAATGCGGCTCTTCATTTTCTCGCCTGTCACACTTACATATTTGATGTAGCCATTTATTTTCATTTTACTTTGAAAAGTTAACTTATTTCAAAAAGCTTATCTTCCAGTATTAATTGGTTATTTTAACATTCCAGACTGTTTATGAAAAAGTAACAAAATCAATGCATAGTATTAGGATCGAAAATAAACGATTAGCTTCAAGCATTTGCAATCCATATTACATTTATTGACTTCAATCTTTAAAGCAACGAAAATATAGTAAAAATGCTTCACATATTGTTGGCTTCTTCCAAATATATGAGAGATTTCATTTTTTTGTTGATTCAATGGATCATTTATTCTGAACAGCTACTGCCTATGCCTTTTCCGATGTAAAGTATATAAAAGAATCATCTAACCAATGGTTTAACTCTGTGAATTCGTTGTCAAAATATAGAAACTCTAAATTTCCATGTGAGTGAATGTCAAAGATACAAAACATTGAAAGGGAATACCGAACACTTTGCTAAGATTGTTACAGAAGAAAAAGAAAGGCTCATAATAAGATCATTGTCATTTTCTTGGAACGTTGATGAGAGCTTTTCGCTCGCTTGAATGCACGCTGACAAAAGAATCCTGACAAAGTCATCTCTGCACCTCTAAAGTGAGTCCTACAATCGACATCTATCGTCAAATTTTACACGTATTAGTTCGCATCACAATTAAAATGCAATTGAAGAAGTACGACTTATATGAGATAGGTTTATAACATTTTCAATTTCAATAGATAAAGCAGAAATCAATTTTCAAGACTACTTCAAGAAGGGTTGTTTTTGGTCACTAAAAGTATAAAAACTAAAACATAGATCTATTAATGAATGCCTTCTTTACAATGTTGACCTCGTATATCGTTGCAAAATATCATAAAACTTTCATAAGTCTTTCTTTTATTGTTATTGAATAGAGCAATAAAATGAACTTCGATTTTCTTTCGTTGAGTAAAGGAAATTTTTTGAAAGTCCAGCGCACACGTTTCAACAGTTTCATTCTTAGTCTAACACACATCCGATATTTTCATTGTCCCTCGTTCGCAACCCTCCATGAGATCGTACAAAATGAACGACGAAGACATTTGTTTTGGCGAATCTCTTCAATAGAATTCTGTTTTCGTTGATATGTTTTAGACTTTTAGAGAAATTATCAATGAATAACCTTTCGAAATAAAAGGTTCGAAAGCTTTTTCCCGTCGAACAACTTCAACATTGTTCTTGTTGTTCTATTTGGCATAATTTAGCATTCATAGAAATCATTTTAATAATTGACATGGCAACGAACATATTGTGTAACAAGAAGCGTTTTAGTAAGTGTAACTTTCTAGTATGCATGTCCAACTGCCATTTGGGATTTGGTTCACTATCTCTTTCGTAGAACAACGAGAAAACATATTGACTTAATATTGTTAAAGTAGAAAGCACAAAATCATCTTTCTACTGATGCCACATTGCTGCTTTTTAGTACTCAAATTGATGAAAGATAACTTTAAAAAATTCAGTCGATACCTACAGAAAATCGAACATCAAACTTAGTCTAATTAGTAAACAGATGCTTATCGTTAAAATTTGTCAGATACAACACAGTTTATATTTGTAAAAGAAAAATCAGAATCTTTGTTGAACAGAAATTTTCCTATTGGATTAACCCAAAATAAAATCTCTAATCTATTAGCAGGTGTCTGAAAACGTGGTGGGCAATAAATTGGCTTTTTGATAGTGCACCACTGATTATACTTTAATTTACCGATAGATTAAAGTTGGTTTTTATCTAAAATGTTGTTATACGAGTTTTTGATTAACTTCCACGCAAATAACATAACTTTATTGATATTTTGAAAAGAAGAAGACTGACTTTTAAAACAAATCATAGCCAACGATAGGCCATTGGATACATGAATGTCTTGATCATAACAGCATCGGTAAAATTCTTCTCGGTCGAAAGTCGATCGAGATTATCGAATTCGGATCTTCTTGATTAACCTTTTTTGGATAGAAATCATTGGCTTCAAAGATTTATGGGCCCACATCTTGATGACTCAAAATTTTGAGACTGGGGGCCATTCGATCCTATACACAAATGATATTGTATGAAATAGATTAAATAACAACATTGACCTTTGTGTAAGGGTGCATTTTTAGCTATTACGATTTTTGTTTTGCTTTACTATAGTTAATGACAAAGCATCAAGTAATCCGTTGATATCAGTGTCATTATATTTGTATTACGTGAGTTTTAGACGCTTATATTTTACTGTGTACTATCGACTAACAATACGTGCGTTGAGTTTCGTTCCTCGTGGAGGCACAAGCCAATTTTAAATTACTTATTATGGATATCTTCAAACTTTTCAACATTTTTTGTTTCTATTTTTTCTATGTATACTATTTTTCAGAGTCCTATTTTATGATTACAGGATTTCTTTGTCACAATCATCAATATGGGATACAATGAATTTCATAATAGATTCATTTAATAGAATACTTTGCTGGTAGCTATGCCATGTTGGTTTCATTTTAAAATTTTTCAAATATTTCCCATTGAGTGAAGTATGAACGATCTAATGCCAAGAACATGATCTAAAAGATGTCGGTTATTCGAGATGAAACATACAATTACTTGAACACTTGTTAACATAATTCTCATCAAGTATCTCTCGCCACTCTATCCGAAACTCTATCAAAAATTCATGAAACAAAGAACAGAGGCTTCGGAATGGACTAAAAACAATGTCGAGTTTCAAAGGTTTTTCGT